>JAQQRF010000416.1:0-85159 GCA_030523145.1 Trissolcus brochymenae
ATCGACTCCAACACCACCACCACCACAGGCCCCAGCGCCTCCACAGCCACCATCTTCAACACCTCCCAAGAGAACGCTCTATAGAATACCGCCACCAGTACCTAAACGAAAGCCTAAACCAGTGAAACGTCTAGTGAAACCAAACCTATTCTCTAGTACGTTCTCACTAGAGGATACCCGGTGGATTGAGAGAGATACACACGTGATAACAAAGAGTCTAGACCAGGAGTATCAAAAGTGGTAAGTTAAAGGCTTCACAAGCGCCATCTACTGGTTTAGTTTCTCATAGCGCCATCTATTGGTCAGCTGAGAGAAATAGGTGCGGTGCGCCATCTCTTGGTGAGAGATAGCTCGGCTGAGAATCGAGTGTTGCTTTTTGTTTATTATTTTCAGTTTTAATATTCATGACATTTGTCAGGATTTGACATTGTCATATTGACATTTGTCATTTTGAATTGACAAATGTCAATAGCAAAAATGTACAATTATCCTGACTTAGCGCGACAACGAGTCGATGAAATAATGATCGAAGTAGAAATTCTATTCAAAGATTGTGTAGAAGACATAAAAAATTGTATTAACAAAAAGTTAAATGATTTTCATATTGATGACCAAATAATAAATGAAACGAACACCGTAATCGACATTTGTTCAGATATCTTCGTAAATTTGAAAAACGAATATCAGCGCCTAAACTATTTTGCACGTTTAAATTCTTACATCCCCCCGTAAAATAATATCATTGGCGAGAGAAAGGAACTAACTTCAAATTCAGATGTACCTATATATAAAACTATTCCTCTTGTTACTTACTTTATACCTATTCGAGACGTTTTAGAAACATTCCTCGAATTACCGGGCGTTTTTCATGATTTGAATTCTTACGTTGATGATTTGTATTCGCATAAAAAACTTATCTTAAACATAATTCGAGCCGGGCAGAAATTTTGGGCAAAAAAGAAACAAAAATTCAATGGTAAAATAGTTTATCCGCTGATAACATTTTTCGATGAATACGAAAATAATAATGTAATAGGTCCTCATAGGAGTATCGCTAAATATGGAGCAGTTTATGTCAACATAGGATGTTTGCCACCATCTATGATTTCGAAACTTAGTAACATTATTTTATTTTCATTATTTAATTCATTAGATTGGTATGAGGTGAAACATGATGTTTTATTCGCGAAAGTTATAACCGAACTTCATTTTCTAAAAGAAAAAGGAATAACAATCAGTGACCAAAATGAAATATCACAAGTTTATTTTAAATTAGTGATTTTAACAGGCGATAACCTTGGTTTGCATTTTATGTTAGGTTTCAACGAAAGTTTTTCGTCAACATGCTTTTGCCGATTTTGTATGATCAAAAAAGAAGATATATGCAAGGTTTTTAAACAATCAATGTGCCAAATGCGAGATCGTCGTTTATATGACCAGCAGGTTTTAGAAAATAACAGCAAAGAATCAGGAATTAAACAACCCTGTGCATTTAAACACCTCCCTTATTTTCATGTAACAGAAAATTATACTGTCGACATAATGCATGACTTATTGGAGGGCGTATGTCGCAGAGACCTTTCTTTAATTATCAACTTTTGTATTCGTGCTCGATATTTTGACTTGTCACAATTGAACAATCGAGTTCAGAGATTCAATTATGGCCCTGATTACCACAATAATAAACCGCCTGAAGTTACTGACAATCATTTGAAGCAAAAGTGCATTATATTTTCATCTGCAGAAATGTATTTATTTGTGACACATCTACCCTGTAATCATCGGTGATTTTGTACCTCATTGCAATGAGTGGAGTCTTTTGTTAAGTTTGAAAGAGACTGTTATTATAGTGTTTAGTAGAGTTATTACGAGAAATACGCTAGTATATTTAAATGTGCATGTTACAGAGTTCTTAGAATTGTTACAAAAACTGTTTCCCAATTCGATCACGACTAAGCATCACTTTTTACTGCATTACGGACATATAATGCAAATGATCGGCCCTCTCTGTAATATTTCGTGTCTTCGTTTTGAAGCTAAGCACCAAGAAGGGAAGAAAACATCTCAGGTTGCTCTTTGTCGAATAAATGTTTGCCGTACAATTGCTATTAAACAACAACTATTTCTCAATTACAAATTCATGCAACATTCAAAACCAACTCCAGATTTTTGATTCTCTTCAGTGCATTTAATTGATGCTCATTGGCTTACTGATTACGAATTTTTCGAAACTATTTTACCCAAAGATCAAGTGAAAGATTTTCTGACAAAAAACATTTTTCATTTAGGCAAACAATTCAAAAATGATTCTATTATCACTATTGCGAGTGAAAGTGGTACTAAATTTTATTTTGTGCACAAAATTCTAATAACGATGAATGAAACTGATTTCATAATTATAGCGAAACTGTATGATAAAAAAAATGTATTGTATGATGAGCATATGCATGCCTACTCGTTAACTATCAGTGATTTTGAATGGAAATCGTTACAAAAAAAGGATCTTGTGCATGCATATGTCAAGTCTGTCAACAAAAAAAATTCTACTAATTTTATAATGAAAAATTAGATGTAATTGTTTCAATTTTGTCAAGAAAAGTTACAAAAATTAAACTCATTCCAACTAGTATAATTTTTCTTATTTATAACAAGTTAATATTTTCTTTAAGAGAATAATACTATTCTCTTCAACTGTTTCAACTTTTGGTGGAGCTTATTACTGAAACTCATTTCGAAATTTATTTTGTACATTTTTTTCCTTGTCAAATTTAAATGAAGTTTTCGCAACTCACAGAAGATGGCGAACAAACTTATCCTTTCTCACAAGTACGAGAATTTATGCCTAGCAATATATAAAGACGAATCATTATATTTTTCCTACATGTAATTGCGATGTAATATTCTTGTGTGTATATGTAAGTGTATAGGTATGTTCGTTTAAGTTATTTAGTTAATAATATAACGGAAAACCCGTTAAAGGTGATATAAAAAGATAAACAACTTTATATCTATCGTATAACTGCAGCTCTTTCGTTCATAAAATAGTATAGATTCTCAACAAAATAATTAATTGTTAATAATATCAATAAAAAAAAATTTTCCATAATAAATTTTCGGCAAAAAAATAATTATATTCTATTGGAAAATTTAAGAATTTACATTATAAAAATTGTTTGATTTTTTCAGAAACTTTATTAGTATATCACAACAAAAAATGTTCAACCTTATTCGAAACTTCGTTATACTTCACTATGAAAATTGAGTTAGTAGTATATTACAAATTAATGTGTGAAATATTTAAGTATTAGTTGACTGTTTCTACGGTCCGCAATTTCATATGGATCACAGTAAAATTTCGTGTATAATTTCTATCCGTGTGTAAGCGGAAAATAATAAAGAAACGGTTGGAAATAAGTTTTGAAGATAAGTTTTGTTTTTTAAAATGAGACTAAGGACAATTAAAGTGGAAGTTAGGTGAGAGCGAGATTACTGGGAGAATTCATTTGAAAAGAAGAGTTGACCGCGGTTGAGCAATGGTAATTTTAGACTCTTGGTTTCAGAACCGTTAGAATTTCTGTGTGGTGCTGTGATTGCAGCAACAACAGGAAATTTCAATAATTTTTCTAATTGAAATTTCCTGTGGCTAACGTAGAAAGCTCTCTAGAGGATTGGTGTGCACCATTTACCTGCTAGCGAGAAAGTGATGCCAGTGGCTCTGGTGCGCTTTCTTATATAGCCCCCCCCCCCCCAAGCGCGGCACAGCACATCAATAGAGTGCGAGTACGCTCTGATTGCCACTCTGCTGCGTAGCCAGAGTACTGGCTACGCGCCAGAGCCACTGGCATCACTTTCTCACTAGCAAGTAAACGATGCACACCGATCCTCTAGAGAAAATTCGACCAGAGCAATGACCAGGTCACGAGCTGGGAAAGCTGAACGGAAGAAGAAAAAAGAAGAATGCCAGAAGAAAAGACGAACAAAGAAACCAAGGACAAGGACAACCAACAACGATGAAAACAGACTACCAAAAGTCTGCATTGAGGCCACGAACGTCATCCGGAAAGCGACGGCACCAACCATCATCACTCCACCAACGAGACCGGAGCAATTTCAATTCCACCCAGCGAATGTGCCGACGCAGAAAAATAAGAACTTGACGAGAAAACCTGTCGGGCACCGGGAAGTAGTGAGGCATACGGCGAAAATCATCTCCCCGTAAGTTTTGCAAAACAAATGCAAAACTTATTGCACGGCCTAAAAATTTAAAACTAAAAAAAATCGGCACTTTTAAGCGCCCGAAAATGTCGCGCTAGAATATGTTTTTTATTATTATTTAAATTTCATTTTAACTTGAAAAATGATGTTATTTTATCTGTTAATCAGGGGGCTTCACCCCCTGGACCACCTAACCGCTTCGCGGACTTTTCCGCTTCGCGGTATTTCCCGCTTCGCGAGATTTCAGAGTTTAAGGACACAAAACGCACTTGTTGCAAAAAGTATCGTACGCAACATGGGAGTACGAAGTAGGCATCCCGACTCGTATAACACACTCGTCGGGAAAGACCTACTTTCCTCCCTAGTTGCGTAATGTACTATTTTTTAATCTGTAGGTGTACCATTGAAATTGTTTCCATTTCTTTTAAAACTGGTTGTCCAAAAAATTCCGCTTCTTCAGAGTCAAAAACATTCTTCATGTCAACCAGACACAATTTTTTTGTACTGCGTTTGAATCCAGACAAATTGGACGCTAAAGAAATAGGAGAAAATTCTGGTTTTTTCCCACGATATCGTCTATGAGATCGCAATATTCAAAATCTTGACGATCGTAACCACTTTGTGCATTATGATCTTTAATTTTTTATAAATACTCAGCATGTAAGTCCACTTTTTTCTGCATTGTACTCCTGTCACTTTCGTTGACATGCACGCATGACTTTACTAAGGTCGTCTCAACTTGTAATCTGATTAATTTTTTTGTCCTCGAATTAGTCTTGCATGTCTTTATAATTTTTGATGAGCAATTTTGTTGATTCAGTATCCCACACAAATTTGTCTATCGAATTATAAAATGGTGAGAATCAGTTTTTTCAGTATATATAACAAAGAATTTCAAACAACGAAGAAATTTATTTGTACATATTTAATACAAACCTTGTGTTCAATTGAGATTTTCGTCAAGGACAAATTCATCATACTGAAAGAAACATGATGATCAAAATTTAATTTCTTTATACAATATATATATTTATATATGTTAACTCAATAATTGTAAATTATACACACAAGAGAATAAAACAGAAAATAACAAAAATATCATTCTTAATTTTATTTTTAATGATTGTAGTTTAACATGAATATACTCACAATCTCTAAACTATTCATTTTTTTCATAAACAATGTGAGCACGAATAGAAGTCAATGAAAAATGAAAAAAAGACTTGATGACTTGAACAATCTTAGACTTGATAAAATGTTAGAATCTGACATAAGTTTAATTAATGCGTTCCTAAATTCACGAAAAAGATAAGTTTAACATAAAAATTAACGTCTGAAATAAGAAATAGAATAGAAGAAAAAATTTGTTTATTGAATTATTTATTTATTTATTGAATAATTTAATTAATTAATTATTTCATTTAGGTTCAAATTTTTTTCAAAATTCACTTAAAGCATTCCAAACAAGTGTCTGAAGAAGTGAATGAGCGCCACTGCTTCAGAATCTCTGAACCTAACGAAAACGCACCCAATGTTTGTTATTTCTTAGTTCGAATAAGTATCAATTCTTTTTTAATTTGAATTTTGTTTAGTCTATGTAATGTTTAACCTTTAATAGGATAATGTGAAAATTAAATAGGATTCATACAACTTAACGCATTAGTTATTTTAACTTTCTGTAGTAGTCAATATAAAAATTATTACTGTCATATTAATGAATGTACATCTGTTGATTTAACTAATTTATTTTGGTAATAACATCTATATACATTTGTTCGTAATCACAAAAACTAACTATTTGACATAGTCATTTGAACCAAATATTTATTGTCACTTAACTTCGCATGAACAGTAGATCGGTGACTTCGTTATTTTTCCTGATTCGCGCCATTAACCTATTCAAATGTCATGATGTATATTGCAAGTAAACATTTGTGAATCTTTGAATCGAAACCTCCAAGTAAATTATAAAAATATAAATAGAATAGAATAGAAACAAACAGAAAGTAAAAATTGTTATTCAGACAATATTTAATGAATTTTAATTTTATCCTTATTTTACTATGCAGTACAGCAATTTTTATTGGCACATTTTATAAAAATGTGTTACAGCCTTCTCTACTAAAAAATTAAAATATCGAGACATATGGGCATTTTATCAAACATGATAATTTATGCAATTATTTATAGGTTTTGCGTCAAGAATAACTTCACAGATAACCGTTTGATCTTGATAAATTGGAGAAACGATATAATTACAACGCAAAAATCGTTTTGCTGAAAATCTTGTTGACAGCAAATTATAAATTCCATGGTTTTAATCAATAACTAAAAACATTATGAACTAATAAACTAAAACAAAATTTACTATAAAATTCCATCCTAACAAATGTGCGTTGATATATTTTGTTTATTTATTTATATTATACTACATAATTAAATTATTTTTTTAACAAAGAAAATGCCGGTGAAAAAATATGGGCGAGACAAACATTCGAGATTGAAAATGTTGTTTCCGGCAAATACTGTCATCCGTCTTAAGCAGCAACCAATCACGACTAAGTTAATTCGAGTCACAAAAAGGACAAGGCTAATAAAAAAACACTGAAATCAACTTTATTGTCGTTTCGCAACCAATTTTTTAGCCCAGTGCACCTATTAATTCTAGAAAATTATTGAAAAAATATATATTATTATTAAAACAAAAATTTTTAACTTTCCAACTTTTGTTGTACATTAATTGTAACTTGACTCATTAAACATGCTTAATCTCTACAATAAGTTTGAAATGATTTATTCTTTTTGGGATATAAAATGAATGACTAAACTATATATTTTGAATAAACTTTTTTTATTGTCAAAAACATATTTGCTTCCATCATTCTGGTAACTTGATATACACATTTCAGAGTGACTTGAAAAATGTGTCAATTGGATGTCTCTTTTATTGATGCTTTGTAAGTAAAAAATTGTAATATTTCTAGTGTGTATTTAGCCAGCGGTAACGTGGAAAAAACAGTCGACAATTCATTCGCTGGACATGGTCAAGGCGATCCAGTCACTATGAGAGGATGTCTTGGTATATACTGCTGGTGCACCTACAGTACCACACGGCACGATTCCCCAAGAAACAATACCGACTATTTCTTTCTGATTTGTTTTTGGATTTATTGCCATAAGTGGACCGCCTGAGTCACCCTAAAAATTCATTTAAATTATATTAATATATAATTAATATCTATGATATATAAATAAAAATTCATTTATAATTAATTTTCAATATGCAATCAATGCTACGTCAAAAAATCACAAGTTTTTATAAATCAAAAAATGCATTACAGCGCATGGAGATTTGCCACCGGTGAGAGGACCGGTACAGACATTGGTTTGATGAAGTGGGTTTTCATAACCGCCGACCAAAGAATCAAGAGAATTTTTACAAGTTTCGAAGTCCAAAAGAGGCAATTTAATGTATTGAAGATCGTTAGGAATCACGAATTTTGGAGTGACTGATCCCCATCCTGATAATATAACATCTCCACTATGACTGGATTGAGCTTCAGGTAAATTGATCGGTTGCACGTAATCGTTGAACTCAAGAGGATGTTCCAAAAGAAGCATGGCCACATCGTATGGTCCTACACCACTGTAAACAAATTTAAAAATAACAAGTGTACATGTTTACATCAATATTTAGACACACATCACATTTTTCCTTTCTTTACCTCAAGAACCCATTGGATTATAAATTTACCCCAATTACAGAAATTAATTTTAAACATGAAACATTTTTGTTCCCACGCAACTTTAAAAAAAATTAAAAAATGATGATTTTAATAAAAGAACTATAATTTTTATATATTTTATTGGATTTGCTAATTTTCATTAAATTTTTAAACTAAAAAATAATTTCTATGACTTCGTGCAATTTGTTGCATTTCAAAATACTGACCCCTGATATCTTTCATGGATATACGATCTCGACACTTTAACAACTTGCTCATGTGGTTCATTGTACAAAAGCTTGGTTTTTCCAGCTTTGACTACGAAATAGCCGTAGGATGGAATGGCTTTGGGACAGTGAGCAGCAGTCATAATCCAACGACTGCTGATGATCGAACCTCCGCAGAAATGAGTGGTTCTTTCTAGACTGCCTCCAAATTGAAGGGATACTTGGTAAGGAAACTGTTTCTCCGCTGCTTTCTGTCCACCAATGATCTTTATAAACGGATTATTCAAAGGAACTCCAATCCTCGGAGACATTATATTCTCCACGGCTAAATATTAAGTTTAAAAAAAATTAAAATAGGATGAAAAAGAAATTTTCAACAGTTGAACGGTTG
Source organism: Trissolcus brochymenae (assembly GCA_030523145.1). Classification (NCBI taxonomy): domain Eukaryota; kingdom Metazoa; phylum Arthropoda; class Insecta; order Hymenoptera; family Scelionidae; genus Trissolcus; species Trissolcus brochymenae. The sequence continues at coordinate 8,559 of JAQQRF010000416.1, forward strand.
TTTTATAAATTAAATAGTTAAAATAAGTACTTACGGTTGGCCGAAGCCAAAGCAAAACAAAGTGTTACCAGAAGTGCAAACATGTTGTATGCGATGTTTAGCCGAGACATATGCATTTATACAAAAGTTGTATCGAAGAATTATCAGAAATGAATCTCATCGATATTCGCAATTATCATAAAAGTATTTTAATCCGAGATTTTTTTTGATAAATTTATAAGTCGAAATGACGGTTTAACAGACGGTACAGAATAATTCACGAGCATTGTGATCGAATCACTTCGCTATCGGTTACTCATTTGTCGTCAAAGCTATTTTTCACGTCAGATTTTCGGATACAAGATTTTACCCGCTTATCGCAAGAACAAAGAAAATTTTGTTATTTAATTTTTTGTTCTTCAAGAAAAATGAAAATTTTATCCATTTTTTCTCATCAAGATTGAAAAAAAAAGTTTTCTTAGCAAAGTTGTAAATTGCGTGAACTTTATTGAACCAAGTGTTTAGTATTGATCGGTATAATGAAGACTAAAAGAGAAAACATTTTTTTTAAAAATAGGCAACATTCCAGAAAAATAATTAGACGCTAATCATCAAAGGTGTGCTACTAATATTAATTTTTTTTTTGTATCAACATTTCCTTTGTCAATTAAGTCGACGTTAAGTCTGTTCATACATATGTACCTTTGGACTGCATTATATTATATCTCAAACAAGAGTATGCCAATTAATCACTTAAATAATTTGGAGATCATCAATAACTTAATAAAATACTCAACAATCGATTAGTGTGCATTTTTTTATCAAAGAAGAAAAGTTGTTGCAAATTTTAATGAAAAATGTAAACTGGGAAAATAATAAAATAATACTCGGTTTTAATATTAAAGTTAATAAATGAATGCGAATTTGACTTCTGATTGACAAAAATTTATTTAATCAATTCAATTTTCAGCAAAAAATGGTATTAGTCAATGGCACTCAATTTCACAAAACAATCAAAACGAAGAGTGTAAAATAATTTGATTACATTTTTAGTCACAGTTTTAAAATACAAATCGAAGTTGTCGCTTAAATTGTTCATATAGGATTGTAAACTTATATAATCTTTTTGAAACATGATTTTGATAACAAAATATTGATAAATTATTGTTGTAAACGTTAAAAACAAATCAATAGGTAATTATTGTCAGTTCGGTTTTCTAAAATATAAAGTACTTCCTTGAACCAGCTATAAAAAAATATCACAACGCTGATAAAGAAATCAAAAGAATTAAATTCGTTATTACAATTCATGATCCTTTTAAATTCCTTAAAAATCAGTCTTCTAAAATATAGAAAACAATAAAATTGTTTGAGAATTAAATGTCTGAGGAAATAAAACCTCAAATAAAATGTCGTAAAGGACTGAATATGTACAATTCAAAAACAGTCTAGTCATATCGTAATTTCAATGAATAAATTAAAATTACAACAAAAAAATAAATATAAATATTTTTGCTGTAATTTTTTTTGCAATAATTGCATGCAAATGATTCGAGTAACTGATTCGTTGTCTCAGAGCAAGAAAAATTATTTAAAAAATATCATACGTATGACAAACTAACACAGGTGACTCATCACTCGGTATCTCCATAGCTCGGTCCCGGGATATCCCGGGCCCCAGCTTAATTGTGGACAGCCTGTGTTGTAAATTTTCTTGTCAATTGTTGTTTCTTGTGTTTTTGTTTATATTCTGAAAGAATAATAACCTAGAGTCAAAGATTTCCAGTAGAGTACGATGAGCCATGGGAACCCGATGATGATGACTAAAATTAACTGCCAAACAAATCTGAAATCATGCATTATAATTACAATTTAAATGAAAAAAAAATACAAAAATGTTTTATTTATTATTCTTACAATATTCTGCGAAGAGTGAACAACTCGTCATCCTCGATAGTTTCCGTTTTGTATTTTTTCCTCATTTTACAAAAAGAGAAAGACGATTGAGTGATGATAAACACATTGACCATTATTACAACTATTGTTGGAATAATGTAATAAATTAGTTCCCCGTATGCTGTTTTAACTGAAAATAATCATGTCTGATTGATTAATTCGTTCCGAAACAATACCACAAAATATAAAGATATACAAAATTTTTAACACGATACATTTTGTACTTACATTCATAATTGGAAACGGAATAAGTTTCAGCAAACCAACAGCTATCGGAATCAATGTTAGGACTAAGAGCTGAAGGTTCCATTTGAATGTTTAAAACTATAATTATGGCAGTGATGACAATACTTATACTCCAGCCGTTGAGTATATTCAAATAAACTTCTTTGCTTTTGAAAATATTTTTCACAGTCATCTCTTCGATACTTTTCATCCTGCAAGAACAATCATTTTGAATTTCTTAGTACAACATTCAATTGCATATTTAAATTTTTAACGATCATTTGTGTCAAATAATGTTGCCTCTGATATTTACCTAAACATTTTCATTATGTAACAGCTCATCATTGTAAACCAGTAAAACGATGAAAGTGTAAAAAAAATTATAAGATACCCTGGAAAAAAAATATTTTCAGAATAATTGAATACTCAAATAATTATAAAAAATGGATGAAAATGGTAAAGCTCACCTATGTAAGTGCAAAATTCCATAAAATTAAATATGCGAAATTTTTCTAAAGTTATTCCAGTGACTGCTGCAAAATAGCTCACAGACATGAGAACAAAATAAACTTGGTACAGTGTTTTGTACTTTGATTTGACGATGTAGCGTATAAACAGCGGTATTACAAGAAAAGTACTTGTTTGTAATAAAATACAAATTATAAACCTGAAAGATAAAATCTTATCATGATTTAATTTTTAAACCTTATCATATGTTCATTAAAAACTATTCTTACAAAAATTATATTATTAATTATTCTAATATTAGAAAAAAAACTTACAGTTGATATTTTTCTTGATCATTGCACAACACCAGCATTTCCTGATTATTTTTGTAGTCTTCAATCAAGCAATACTCATAATGTCGATAAATTCGGTTGAGTATTTCAACATAACCATTCTTGTCTATACTCCAATTGGTATTTACAAAATTTTGCCTCTCAATAGTACAATTATTGTTCAAATATGTTGCATAATCTGAAATTAGTCAAACAAAAATCACAATAAGTCACTCGGGCGAAACCAAATTGATAAAAACTTGAACTGACTGATTACTTTTTTCTCTTAAGTTTCTCCTTTTGTTTGCATCATCAAAATAAATTAAGTTATCGCAGTTGTTCATCTCTGTATCCTGATTTTCCGAGCAGCACTTACTGATACAAAAATTGTTATTGCAATAATTTTCTGGATCACAAATGCGGATCACATAGGTATCAGGTGTCGACGAAGAATCGTCAATACAAATTTGAGCAAACTCGTCCAGGAACTTGATGGTCCGGTTAAGAGGCTTGACAAAAAGCTGCAAAATAATAAAATTTGTTTTATCATTTAAAATTAAAACAAAAACTATTATCTTTTATTTTATATTATTTATTATAAAAACTAACTGAAAAATTCTGAATTTGGTCGTCTGTGAATTCAAAGTCGACAAGATGTTGACCGGACTTTTTTTTTGGGCCAAAAGAAAAGAATGCCCGAGACTCAGCCTCTTGTTTGCAGTGGAAGCCTCCGTATCTGACAGAAACCAACCAGTCTTGTCTCTCTCCTTTTTTAATTAGCCTCCGCAGGTCCTCATCTCCGCCTTCGACACATGTCCGCTTCTCAAAATCAAACTTCCAACCCTTCTGACAACATTTGTTCAAGTGAAATACAGCCTGCTGTTTCTTCGATTTTGAACCCTTGCACTGCAACGCTCTCAGTTGAGATTCCAATTTTTGGTTCTTGGTCTGCACCACATGGTAAACGCAAGCCTCGGTTGATGCAAATTTATCCAAAATTGGTTGCACTGAGTATTCTGTACAGTTGGTCAGGTTAGCTGGATTGGATGAGAATAATTGTTGTTCGAATTTCAACAACGGCGAAGATTCATTAAGCCGGTGACACTGAGGAAGGCCATTTTGAGTTTTGAGAGTAAAATTGTGCTCGCAACATGGTGGCAGAGTCGCGTAAACCAATGGCATTAAAACTGCCATGGAAAGTTGTTTGGTCAACATTGTTTACACCTGAAAATACAATAACAATTAATAACAATCTTCTGTATTCATTATAATCTAACATTAATTTATTTGTCCAAACAGACAATTTAGCTCACCAACAATTGATTCAGTTTATTTTGATTGAGAATGACGTTCTCTGCACGTGTCATTTGAAAATGAAATCAACTAGAAATCAACTTGATTGTTTTAATTGCAATATTAAAATGTGACTTCGGTGAAACGGAGATAAGAGGGACTTTAATTCGTTTGTCGAATTTTTTGATTCATTTTAAATTACATAAGACCGACAGAAATTGTGTCATTGTTAAATGGATCAATTAAAATGCTCACACTTGGAAAAAAAAAAATGTTTTTTCTTTTTTTTTTTTTTTTTTATCACCTTCAGATTTTTAATTGCTCAACAGTGTTCATTCCATTTTATTAATTTTAATTAATGTGCGCGTGTATTTTGATGTACCAATTCTGTGAATCCTTTTTTAGTTTCATTTTTTCATTAATGACAAAAATAGAGGGGGAGAAAATAGCTTGGAAATGACTCGGGAAAAATCGAATTTCCATCAAGATGGAGCTAAAAATAAACTGCGTTGCAATGATAATTAATCGGCCTGGATTGGAAGCGCAAACAAATAAAACGCGCGTACGAGTCAGCAGTTCAGCGTTCACGACTTCTTGATTCTTATCTACTTATTTTCGTTGCGCATTTGATCTTGTATTTTTCAACATAACGATCAGATCGTTATGTCTTTGTCTGACAGTTGTTGATTCGTACAAAAGCACGTTTTTATAACAATATATTTGCATTTTGATTTTGAAATGTCCAATAGGCAAGGCCGTCTCGTTGCTCCGAATGTGCATACACTCTAATTGACATGACGCGAACGGGTATTTGGATCAAATGAAGACGATTTCAATGACTGCACGATCGCACCTGAATAAAAGTCAGCCCAAGATAATTTGCATTGTCAAACATTTTAATTTAATTTAATTTTATCTCGCACAATTTAACAAGAAACTTGAAACTTGGACGGCAGAGAAAGTCATCAACTTGGCAACAAGAAAACTAACCTGAAATGTTGACTGGCCGAAAATAAAAGCGAGCTGGTGAGCTTGTTATGAGTTTGCTTCGGCCACCCATCTATAATTTGACCATGTCCAACGTTGCTGCACCGGAGTAACCTCGCATTTGTTATCGAAGACGGCAGATGATAGACAAATTGATCGAGTGATTATGAGCGCGCGTTCATGTCAACGTTTCGATTCGTTTTCTGTCTCTGTTGCGCGGACCATGTGGACCAAAGCAACACAGCCGATCCGTTGGCTTTCGTTGCCAACTGTTTAGCCTGAGTGCGATGGGATCCTCCCGCACGTCTTTACAATGTCGATCGAGTGATGGTATAAGCGAGAGATTCATTGACACAATACACTATAGCCGGCACGAGCAAAGACGTACGTCAAATATTACGACATGTCAACAAACATGTACACCCGAGAGCTAATTTGCTTTTTCTGCAAATCGTTTGTTTGTTTGTACAGAGAAATCAAATCGTTTAAAAAAGATCTTTTTATTCAATTTTGTTATTGAACACATCAATAACTAATCTTGGATTTCTTCTTCTTAATATAATAACATTATGTAAACAAAATAACAATAACAATATCATCAAACAATAAATAACAATCAAATAAACAACGACCAATGCTTGTACAGTTGTTTTATTAGTTTTATGCTGTATAAAGATAATTTTGATATTTTGTATTTTTAAAAATTAATATATTTTTCTTAATATTCCTCTTAAGTTTTAATAGCGTGCTTTGCGTACCACTTGACTATTCGTAGGCATTTGTGAAATAAAAAATTGACATTTTATTGTTATATCAACTTGAAAAATGTATAAATTATTAAGCTGATCGAGAAACTTTTTAAGAGGCATAGAATATTTAGATTTTATGATGTTTGCGTCTTTGTTTAAATAGTATAATCTATATTGTGTTAAGAAATATAGTAAATAATAATAAAAAAAATAGTACTCTCAATACAAAAAAAAAACAGTGTGACAAAAGATCATCGACTATATCTTCTCAGTCTTTGTTATCTTGCAGAGACATAACGCGGTCAAGTCCCGAGTCTTTGTTACTTAAGAATTCAAGTTCTTAAGAGTGCAGTTTGCGTACAAGGATACGCACGTGATACTATCAGTACTCAGGAAGACACGTAAAATATGAATTTTGCGACATTCATCTTTGTCTCCCAAACAGGCATCAGTTTTATCTTATTTGAAATCTGCTACATATTTTTGATATTAATTCACATTAATACTTTACAAAATCCAATTCAGGTACCATTATAAACAATAAAACACCATGATTGCTTAATAATCAATTTTTTTATTATTTCTCTAATTATATTAATAATAAGAAATATTTCATTATTTATACATTTTTTTAATTCAATCATATACAATTATATTCTGAAATTTTTTTTATTTTTATAATTCGTTTGATTTCAAGTTACCAACAACAGTCTTTAAAAAATCGCCATTTTTTTAGTAATGAAAAATGTGAATCATAGGGAAAAAATATGAGTAAGTGGCATTAAGTAGATGATATATGTCCAGAGATGGGGAAAATGAAGATATGTATACAAACAATATTTAATGGCAATACAATAAAATTGATTATCTTTGTCTAAAGATCCCATCGGTGATTGGTTATCGTTACAGTTTTGTCTGAATTTATGATCAAAGAGTTCGAGGAAGCGGAAAGTGCAGACTCGACGCCATTCCTCATGCATGTCCGGGCACCTTTGACGCGCAAGCTATCCAACTCACCAATCATCCTCAAGGACCTTGCGGTGCATACTTTCTTTCACTTAATTTCACTCTTTTTATTTCAATCTGATATTCTTTATTGATTCTACGTTTTTTTCTTCTTTTGAGAAATCGTTTAGGTAATACTGATATTATAAATAATCTATAACAATTATTTTTAATAAAATCTAGACTTAAGGTGATATGAAAAACTGGTTTGTTTACAAAATTGAGTCAATGTCATAGGGACAGACAACAGTTCTCTAAACAAAACATATCAAACGATTTTTTGGAAGTTCAAGAATTCATGATATAATTTATTCTATGATAACAATTGTTGTATGACCCCTTGACCTTGACTCATTGTTGTAAACAAACCAACCTGGACAACCATTTCATATTGTCTTATAGATTTTAACTTAAATAAAAACGAAAAAAAGATTAGGAATTATAATTTTGTTTGTTTAAAGATGTAATAAAATTGTTACATCTGTATTAAAGTTGTTTATTTATTTGTTATGTTTTTGTTTGAAAATGTACCAATTTTCAGAAAAGTGATTGAAAATGAAAAATTGTTTTTCATTTTGCTACCCACGTATTCTTGAAACTTCGTCCAATCGTAAAATTCGAAGAAAAAAAAGTTTAAAAATTTGATAAAAAGAAAAAAGCAGAAAGGAAGATGAGAACATGGAGGCCGATTGAAAGTGAGAGCAAGACGGCAAAACGCGATATTTGAAAAAGGGAAGGAGGTCCCCGATGGGTACCAAAGTCGCGTCGCAGGCTCGTTCGGACAGTATCGGGTTCGCGCTGGACCGCGAAGCGTGATCATAGCGAGAGCCGAGTGATTCCGTGATTGTCGTGACGCCGTCTGCCAAGATGTGAGGAGATCTAGCACGCCAGTTGCCGCCAAAACGAAAATCACGAACTTCACTACTATTATTTTGTTCTTAAAAAAATTTGTTTCAACATTTTCTTCTTTGCTTCCTCAAATTATTTTAAGGGTTCGTTGAACAATCTCACAACTTCTTTTTTCCCTTACAATTGGCATCACATTATTTTCAATTTCAACATTTTGTTTTTTGTTAATTTTTTTAATTCTTTTTTTTGTTGTTGTTGAATTTCAACGAGAGAAAATAAATTAAATTTTTTGGAACAAAAGGATCTCGTGGCATTTAAATTGTTATTGTGGGACGTGTGGCTCGTACATCAACGAATGGGCATTTTTGTTGTAGCCATCGGTCGTCTTTTGGGCCCTCTTTCTCTTGGTCAGAACCAATGTGTGCCTCTCACCGGAGGACGAAACTTGGACAGTTTTTCAGCGTACCGCAAGTTCATTGGAAAACGGCAGAGACGAGAAAGTAAAAGACTGCATCGCGAAGTGAAATATAAGGAGGAAGGCTGTGAAGAATTTACACTCGCGAAAAGAATTTGCAATTCAAAACATTGAAGGCCCAATTCTGCATGTAAAAGATTGAAGACTGGTTAGGAGGGTGATGAAATAATGGAAGATTGAGCTATTGTAAGCACAATGATTTATCACCAAGCAAGTCATCAGGCGCCGACCATGTCTTCGGCCCAGAAAACGTCCCCTCGACCTAGACACAAAAATCTGCACATCACTTCTACAAAGTCGAGTCCGGCTTTGCTGAAAAACAGACGGTGTTTGGGTAAAAACAGCAACACCGAAAGGTGCAGGGGACGCTGCAGGGTTCAGTGGAGCGAACGACATGTCAAGGAGGGCCTGGTCCTGGTCCAGGAAGCCCAGCTGGCACGAGTCGTCAAAACCGGCCCAATCTCTGAACATTATGAAATTGACTCAAAACCATTCGCCAGGTCTGTAAACATCAACAAATAAATCAACTCACACTTTAATCATCCAACAAATTAAATTTTTCATTATACCGATGCAAACAATTATTTAATGAACTGAAAATAAACAATTATTTAGAACAAAAATTGTATGAAACAATAGAAAGATGATTATTTAGTAACAAATCTGAAAATGTATAGTTGAAAATACAGAGCGTGTTAAGATATAAATAACCATTAATAGCCACAAAATTGTAATAGTACAATTTTAAATGATTTTTTATAACATGGACAATTTTATCGGATAAACTACTCAGCAAAAAAGATGTAACGAATAAACAATAATTAATGTTTAATATTGTAAAGAATAATCTTTCAATATTGTTTGAAATTGTATGAGATACAAATAATATGCCCAAAAACAAAGATTTATACATTTTTCATGTCTTTGAAAAAATTGATTGATTTGTAAAAATTGTATATTCATTCGAGACGAATAAATAAAAATATTTGTAATTAAAGAGTGAAACGTTCGATCAAAATGGAGCATGCGGTTGAAAAAGTTGGCATGTTCTGATAATATGATAATTATTTTCTTAACTAAACAGGTTGTGTCTTATTACGCGACTGTAACGCCCATACAGATATACAGATGAACCGATTTAAACGGCCACAATGTGTCGTTCCGCCCCACCTTTATTTTTTCTATTCTTTCAAGTTGGGCGATTTTTGTTTTTTTCGGCAACGAGGACGCTGAAATTGAAACATTGTTTTCGAGCAAACGATTTATGAAAACGTTTCGGAATGGTTTTTGTCGAAAAAACGTAACGTGTATCCTTGAATGTCCGAAGTCTTGCTGTGAATTCGATTGATCGATTAATAGATGATAAGTGAGACGTATAAACGAAAAATGTGAAAACAACCGGCGATCATCGATTTTATATAATGCACAATAAAAAAATTATATCGCCTAAACGATTTTTAGGGTAAAGAAATAAAAATTTCCAAAATGTAAACTGCAAAATATAAAGTTACAAAAATTGTATATCAATATGCAAAATGAAAGAAAAAAACAATTTATAATTAATCAAATTGTTTATGCAAATGAAATTTAATTCAACAAAAAAATTAATAAATTAAGCATGGTTTTTTGAGCAGTATTGGAAATAATCGTGTTCGAATTTGCACACGCATGATGAAGAAACTCGATCACTTATTTTAATGAGGCAAATATTTTATGTAATGATGCATTTTTCGACAAATTCTTTCCGAATAAATGGAAAGTGGTGTCAAATTTCCATCCAAGTCGATTATATACTTATACGCTGGCACTTTAATGCGCAAACTTGACTTTTTTTCTCCTTCGTTTATTTTTGTGGAATGCAACTGTTTGTACAATAAAAACCGACAAAGTCATATGCATGTTCCTTCAACTCGTTCCCACAATTTTCATCAAACTTGGGTCGTTAAAAATCGAAAGTCACCACCGCATGTTCATCGTAATAACACCTTTTTTTATTTCACGATTGCAAAAAGTAAAACGAAATTAAACAATTTAATTATTTTATTTTTTACATATTATGAAACTGAACAATAATATTATTTTAATTTCAACTTTCTTTTTAGTTTAATGCAAGGTTTAATGTTTTACAAATTTCTCTTCTTGTATATTTTTTAATCACTTTTTCATCGGTTTCTTTATGTTTGTAAAGTTCAAGTGAAATAAAATAAAATCCAAATTGTGAAAAACGCATGCAGATGCCATAAGTTACAACGTGTAACGACGCAGAGAATTAAAATGTTGCATCGAATACAAAACGCGATCGCAGAAAGAAAAATATGATGATCGCACAACCTTGCCAGGCGCCGTGGCGTTGACCTTGTCTCTTTTAGAAATTCGTGGTGATACCCTTGCGACAATTACTTCCATGCGATTACTTGTCTATTGAATAGTGAAGAATCATTTTCATCATTTCATAACATATTAGTTATAAAACTTAAACACACTTTTATATCTAGATATTCCATTGGATATATATGAATGTTCTTCTTCTTTTGTGAAATTACAATTTCATTAAATTTTCGACATTTCAAATCCATATAAGACGAAATTGCATGTAATGTGTTGCATTTGCAACACATCGTTTGCAATTCTTTTTTCTCTGGGCATTGAAGTCTCTGAAAAAAACTTACTATTTGATAACATCAACGAAGCAATGTATCCCTCAATAAAATATTATACCCAATCGTTGAGTAAACCTTTAAACGTTAATAATATATATGGTACGTACATTATCAATAACTTGAAAAATAACACAATTACAAAATTGGAAATACTTAATTTAATGAAAATCATATTTCTCGAAGTGAATAAAAAAAGGTTAATTGAAATCCACTTTTTGTTATTGCAGGCCTTCTTTTGTAATAAATGCAAAGCTGTTGTTTATTTTGGTTGGAATTAAATATTGAGTACATGATCGCATTATTTGTAACTTGGTGTAATATAGTATCGGGGAAGCAGCGCGACTTGTCTTTTGCGCGCGATATCCGACGCTTATTCGGGCTTCCGTCGACAATAAAATCCCGTCGACAAAGATCAAGGTCGAGTTTTGCGACTTTGCACGCTCGTATACGTGTTTCATTTCACGTTCATTAGCGCGACAATGTACGCGTTATTGCCAACAGCTTGAAATGTCCAAGATAATAATAATAATTACGCTTGTCCAGATTCTTTTATATAAATATGTCTCCAAATCCATTTGTCACGATTCTGGTACCGAATAAAGACAAACAAAAAACTGAAACAAAATGGAAAACAAAAGCACTTATTTATAAGTAATAAATAAATTTGCAATTTGTCTCTCGATGAAAATAATCATCGTTCTTATATTAAACGGAATTACAAAACACAAGCAATATATTTATTTTCTTCAACCTATTAAATTATCATTTTCAATAACATTAACATTTGTAACTGTTATTTAGGACCAATTAAAATAATTAGAACACTCGAATAAGTGTATTATTTTATCAAAATCAAAATTGTTTTATCAAAATGAAATTTAAATTATTCAAAGATCAAGAAAATTGTGCTATTTTAGACGTTTTGCCATTTGCGATAATTCGATTTCATATTTGTCATCGAATTGCATGACTTGTGTATCTATATTTATATATGATGCTAATTCGGAAATTAATTTATTTCCATTTACAAATGTTCATCAATTATTTTAACATTTTGAAAATTTGATGAGAATATCTAGTAGGTCAATTGTTCAGGATTTCATGTGATTGCTGACATGTTTTACTTCACATTAGAACCACCTTAAATGATAGGTTTAAAATATTGTCACCTGTAAAATACAATTACCATCTACACAGATTGATATAAGAATATAAAAAGAAAATCGAAGCAAATTTTACAGATTCTTTTACAAAAAACAATTACATTTTTGTTTGACATTTTTCACTTATCATTAGAACCATCTCAATCAACTTATTCATACGGTCTATGATTTTAACGCCTGGTCGTTTTACTTAGACGATTGATTAACTAGAAGTCCAGGCATTAAATTCGCAGACTGTACGACACAATAGAAGACTTGAATGCAATGACAGCGTACTTGCGCTCAGAAGGCCTTCTTTTCAAATCAAAAAATTATTTTAAAAAAGGGCCTTCCTGATAAACTTTCCATCTCGTTTATGATGAAATAATAAAAAAAAAATTAATAAAAACCATGCATTTAATGTTTAACATATACATGACACATATATATCGTCATATATATTGCATATATGATGCATTCATGTCATATATTTTTCTCTAGGATTAGTTTTAACAAAAACAGTTTAAACGAGTAACAATAAAACTTGGCTAATCGAAAAATGAATAAATTAATTAAAATAATAAATTGTCCTATAAAACTGATAACTTGAAAATGCTAATTGGTGTGTTGCAGTGGTCAGTGGGCTAGGGTTTACAAGTGCCGGTCCCGATCCACAGGCACCATGTATGCCGCCAAGTACTCATCGAGGACCAAATTCAACGTGGACTGTAGTGCCGAATTGCGTCACGAAATTGCGCTGCTATCTCTCTGTTCACAGTCTTCACGTGTTGTACGCCTTCACGATGTTTACGAGACGCCTAAGGAAATTATTTTAGTCATGGAATAGTAAGCGCCACAACAAAACGATTATTCATCTCAACCACCATGCTTACCAAATCTAACATTTTTTATACAGACTATAATTTATATTTTCTACGCAAAGTTACAATCTGTTGGTTCAAAATTACTCCACTGCAGTACAAACATGAGATAAAATAAAATATAAAACAATAAAAAGAAATGGGGTAAGTTTGTTTCCGAGCATGTGCTTTGAATTGTACAACTTACAATTTCGTTTCATTTCATTCGAGTGGATGAAATTTACTGTTTGATCCTGCGAATTAAGATACATGGTTATACTTGAGTAAACTCGATTCGATCGAATGAAAAATAAAAAATCGATTAGACTAATGAAGAGTGATGATGTGAACATGCGGCGGGTAATAAAAATGTGAGCATTTTGTCTTGTGTAGTGCGCCCGGTGGAGACCTGCAAACGTTGATTGACGGTGATTTGGTGCCCCTCGAAGGTGACGTGGTCCACTTTGTGAGACAGCTAGTGGAAGGACTTGCCTACCTCCATGAGAGAAATATCGCCCATTTGGACATCAAGGTAAGTTCGACCCATAAAAGGTCGCGCACTTTTACGTGTGTGTGTGTGTGCACTTACGTGCCACGGAACATTCTCGTTTCTGTATTTCAAACGTGAATCGAAAAACTTTCCCTCAATCTCGACGCTGACTAAAGAAAAAAAAACAAACAAAACCCGTCGAATCCCGTGGCTCGCAAATCCAGCCGCTCAATTCTAAACGCCTCGCGCGCTCGAGTTACTCAATCGCAGTGTTATACATAATTGTTGACTAATTGTTGCATTATGCATGAGTCAACCTAAATTCAAAATTGATCTATTTCTAACTCGCGCTATAAATAAATCCGTTTTACAATGTAGACAGAAAAAAATAATGAGAGAAATTTGATTTGGAAAAGCTCGATTCACAAAGTGTTGAACAAACGGCTTTTATGTCGTCGATGGGGAGTAAAGATATCGAGCGGCGGATGAAAAATCAAAAAAAGTGCAACTGTGACGAACATTAGATTAATGAACGCATGAACTTTAGTCCGCGCGACGCAGTGCGCTTATTAAAAACAAGTTTTAGATATGAATCTATAAGCATGAGCCCACTTTTTCTTCGAGCGACACGCTGCGCAAGAAGGATAAGGCGGACTTTATCAAGCCTGCTTGCAAGCAATTCGAAGCTAACTGAATAATTAGTGGAACAACGCCTTTTCCATTTCTTCATCCAAGGCGCGTTTATCTACCTATTTACAAGTTTTCATAATAAAACTACGTTTTATTGCACTTTTAATTATGTCCTGATCAATTTAAGCAGTTCTGAAAGGCGGTGTCAACCTACTGAACCATAACACGACGCACGAAAAAGTTCGCACCAAACTGTAAGGTGTATCGAAAATTGAACAATTTTTTCCCCTTTTTTTAACCACTCATCTTCGTTTCTTTCTATTTTTTTATTGAATTGAGCAAGTTATTTTGAATGATTTATGCAAGCATGTGGTCACATAAGCGCCTCTCTTCTGTTTTTCAATTCGACGACACACATAAATATCGCTATTTTTTCTGGCTATAAGTGTATTCAGGGTCGGCGCCGTAGCTTCGTTGCACGCGTTTTCCGTCTACTCTGTGTCGCAGAGAAAAAAAATCGCGTTGGGCGAAAGGTGCCATCGGTTGTGTTCGCCAGGACCCTGGTTGGGTCGACGAGCCCAGCACAGCGCCAAGGATAACTTTTTCACATCTCGTGACCGTTAAAAAGAAATCCCGGTCAAACCTTTTGGATAAAAATATCAGAATCAAATGTACAAACAATTCTTTTTATGTTTATTAAACCTTTTTTGATTAATAACAAGCTTAAATAGTTTTCATATATAAATTACATATTACATATTACATCTTATATTGACTTCAAGTTTGAACTTGAGTCAGAAGAACAATCCAAAAAAAGAAAACGCAGATGATAATAAGAAAAAGTAACCAATTGCACTGACACTGAAGACTAAATTTTTCTGCATATCATGAACTTTTTGGTGGCGCGTCAAATTTGTCTCATCGCCAAAGACCTTGGGGCACAGATCACACTCGTGAAGTTTGGGCTTCATAGACAAATTATGGACGTGTGATCGCAAATCACGCTTGCTTTGAAAAATCTCAGCACAACATCGACATCTGTAAAATTTATGCCACAATTTGTGACGTCTTTTGGAACAATGTAAATTGTTTTTCCTTTTCTCGCATGCAGAGTTATCGAATTCTACGTCAAATTCCTGGCTGTGGTATTGTTGTTTGTGTCTCTTCAGATTTTTGATGTGGCAGTAACTTTTGTTACATTCGTTGCACTTATGCGACTCCAAATGAGTGTTCTCGTGTCGAGTTAGACCAGCCAGCGTCTCATATTCTCTATCACAAACTTTGCATTTGTAGTTATTCAATCCCGCGTGATTTGATATATGGAGATTTAGGTACGACTGTAAAGCATAAGGCTTGCCACAAATCGGACACAAGAAAGGCTTTTTATTCGCCATTTTTTCATCTTTCGGTGAATTGACCATTTCTGAAACATACAAATAATAAACAATTATTATAAAATTTCATTTTGTAATAAAAGTGGTAAAAGAAACAAACCACATTGTTCTGTTTTATTTTTCTTACCGAAATTCAGATGATATTCAAGTTTTTAAACTGGTTAAAATCAGAAACGATAAAATCCCTCGGAGAATCCTGAAAACAATATAAGTAACATTCATTTCTTTCTTCTAGGAATAAACTTGTAAACTCCAATGTACACAAAATTTCATACTTACAAAAATAATATAGGTTATTATATAGTATATAACAATATGTTTTTTTTTTAATTTTTTTTCAATTCCAACGACACACTGGTTTTCGAGCATTAAAACAAACTGTTGTAGAATATACTACTGTTATAGAATATTTATGGTTCGTCACCTGCAAAATAAATGGAATTTTATGTAACAATATGATCGAGAAATATTTGACTGATATCAAGAGCGATTTTGACTTTGTTTTTTTTTTACATTGAAAAGTATACTAACCTGATAATGATTGATAATGACAACACTTCAATATAAAAACTTTCCAGTAAATCAAAAATTCTCTTGTTTACATTTCTCGCCAACGAAGAAACTCGTGCAAAATAATTTCGTACTGATCTTTTATGCAAGGCGAGAACCAAAACGTCAGATCATTACCATCAGAAAGCAATGCCCATATGCGATAAGTTCATGGGCAGGAATAAACATCAGCTAAAATAAACATCAAACTTCTTTATGTGCGGCGTCATCTAGATGGCACTCGCGCGTGCCCCCTGATGAATTTCGCACATCCAAATGATAATAATTATCTCGGGTTAAAACTTTCTATTTATTTTTAGTTTCCTACAGATGAGATAGAGCTATAAGATAATGATAAGTCAAAGACAAATAACCTCAATTATTTACTTTGCGTATTTGGACGTCAAAACCCTAAAATCGGAAACTTGACTTACGTCATTGATCGTGGGCGACGATGTGATTCTTCCATCACCTTGATGGACATCGAGTTTCGAGCATCTTCAAAATTGCTGCTCATTCCATTTCATAATAGCGGGAAATCTGACTTTTCAAGAACAATCATTGTGGTATGAACATTCTATCTCATATTAAAATATTTAACCATAAAAAATGCAAAGAGATGAGTTGTACTGTGTTATATAAACAAAAAGTCTTTATGTATCTATGCATTTTCAATTTTTTTGTTTTTTTTCAAAGTGATATAATAATATTCTTCTCATTTGTTTTTTTCTATTTGTTTACAGCCCTAAAACTTTTGACAAAAAGAATAAAACATTAAATTAAATTTTCTTTGAATACATGATGGGATTAGCAAATTGCAATAATAAGAGATGAATTTTGTAAATCAAAGAAACGGTACGTTTGTGACAAGGTGAAACTGCGAATCCGCTTGGACAATGCCCCGTTGAGGCCTACGCTTTTTTCGCGGTACATTGGGCCGCTCCCTGAAAACGGCGTCCGGTGAATCACGCCAGATTGGTTTCCAGATACGCGACGCCGTAACTGGAGCATCGGTCTCGGGCATTCGAAGATAATTTGCGTCGCAATAAGGAAAAAATTCGAGGTGAAATCGAGTTTGGTACCAAAATAGATTTCACTTTTATACAAATGCATCGATTTATCTAACAATACAATAAGAAATGTATATAAGGATACTTGACTGAAAAAGATACATAAAATTGTTCTGTCTGGGAAAAATGAGATCGACAAATTATATGGATTAAACATAATCTGTGTGTTTCTGATTATTTTCGATCTGTCTACTGATATATATTACGTAAAAAAATTGACACGTGTCTTGTCAACACGTCAAAAGAGTGGATGACATTCGAATGTAAATACAGACAAGATCTAATAAAGATATAGTCAAGGGACTGGCTCATTTTAATGAACCAAAATTTTAATTGGATAAAGTTGATCTCAACCCACGCGACCAGTAATTACATTCAAAATCGTCAGCGGCAAGTTGGTATTACAAAAGTGATTTGTTTCAACATCAATTATGCGGAGAGTTCTGTCTTTTTTAACGAACGGTTCTTTTTTTATGACAAACATTTTCTCGAATCGTTAACTTTTTAAAAGTGCAACGTCATTTCCAACAACAACGATGACAACAATTTTCAAAAAATAAGTCTCATATTTTACATGAAAATATCATTTACAAAAAGTCATTTCCTAAAAACAAAAAGAAACACACAAACATGAACAAAATGAGAAATAAATAACTCAAATTGATGGGAAGGTTTAGCAATTTTTCAGTTTGAAATTGATACACCTCAGAGCATGCCTATAACAGTTTATCTTGATAATCTAAATACACTCATCGATTCATTACTGTCTGCTGGTGCCGCTAATAGCAGTGAATTATATAGTCAAACACTTGCCGCTTTGTTATTTTGTTTATGGATGAATAAACAAAACACTTAACTTTGCTTGAGCAACAAAGTTACTTTGTTGTTACTACAACAAATCTTTTTTTCTATGTTGCAATTCATTTCATTAGTTTTTCCATATTCGTATTTCCCATATAGTTTACATATTCGTAGTTTTCGAAATATTAATATTTTTTACTTATAATGAATATAGAAAATTACATTTAAATATTGTAAATAATTTAATAAATTCTTTTGTCATGTCGTAAAGGTATGAAATCATACATATTAGCAAAAGCTGCTAATACAGTAATCTTTTTAGTTAACTGCTGGAAAATGTGTTCATGCTATTGATTCAAATTAACTTCGGTTCAATTTAAATAATTAAAATCTATTTTTTTTTTTTCAGCCTCAAAATCTTGTGATGATGGGATCATTTCCAGAATGCGATGTTAAACTCTGCGATTTCGAAATATCTCGTGTCATTTTGGAGGGCACTGAGGTTCGAGAAATATTAGGAACTCCAGACTATGTAGGTGTGTATTCCGATTTAGTATTCTTTAAAAAAAATATAACATTAATTTTTCATGCGAACTTAAAAAATCTTTTTTTTTCTGACGAGAATAATTTTACGTTAAAGAACAATTCTAAATGTTTTTCAACAAGTATTGAAAATTAAAAAATTTTAAAAAATGGTTTAAATTTGAACAATGTGCCTTTTTTGATTTTGAATATAATTTTTTCAGCGCCGGAAATCCTTCACTACGAACCAATCACGTTAGCAGCTGATATGTGGTAAGCAGTACTGCAAAAAAGAAAAAAAAATGTTTTTGTTCTTATCTGAAATAAGAATAAACAAAGAGATGAAATAAGAAATCGAACTTACATTTGTGATTGAAGCATGTCCTTGAAAAGTGCCATTTACGATTGTCAATGTCGTATCTTCAACATCCATATATCGCGTGACATCTCGCCTCTGATTCACCGTAAAAAATCACACATTTCCTGCAATTCTATATATTTTGTTCAAAATTCAGGTCACTTGGCGTCACTACTTACGTGCTTTTGACCGGATTTTCGCCTTTTGGAGGCGAAACTGACCAAGAAACTTTTCAAAACATTTCCAATGGCGACGTCGATTTTCCGGAAGAACTCTTCGAAGACGTGTCTACTCAGGCTAAGGATTTTGTTGCAAAACTGCTGATTCTTGATCCAAGGTAATTATTATTTTATTTTACAGACAAATTTAAAAGAATAACTCGACTTATCACAATATAAATTTACAAACTCCTTTATTGGAAGCTTATTTTTATTTTATTTTTTTTTTCATTATTATTGTTTACAAATCAAAAATGTTTATTTTTATATTGTAAAATTTAAATTTATAATTATTATTATTGATGGAATTATTTTTTGATCAAATTTTCGAAAAGTTTAAAATTATGAAGTTGAACGAATTTTAAATTTTCGCGCCAGATTCAAATATTGAGCGCGAGAGTGCGAGATGTGTGTTGTGCGGGACTGTAGATGGCATGTTGAATATTGCTTCTCGCATATGAACTGACAAATTGAAATACTAAATAGGATTGGCTAGCGAGCTTAAGCATACTTACCTGGCGCAGAGGTTACCGTGATCATGAAGGCGGTTCCTCCGGGGTGAGGCTCTTCCATTGCACATCGGTCGGGCTGACCTCCGCGAATGCCCCTAATGTGGGCATCTCGGGCGTATAATTTTTGTTAGTCGGGACTGCGTTCGCGCTGTCCCGGACCTAAGAGAATCTAAACATAAAAAATATATGTACTATCAAGAGGGGATTTATATATAATTAAAATTCTAGAAAATGATTATATGTGATCAGAATCAACAAATCCAAAATACAGAAATAGAAGGTCGAATTTCATTTGACACTGATCATTCGTTCATTCGTTAACATTGCGTAATTAAAAGAGAATTTTAACATAAAAATATTTTAAGAAATTTTTATACAATATTCATAGAATTCTGATGGACAATTGAATTATTATTAACCCAACTGTTATACAAATTGTGTAAATATTTTTTAATTTTGAGCGTACGGTCGGTATGTTTGTTAATTTTCATGCAAAATGACTGTGTAAAATTATTTTTTTAATTCTTACAGAAAATTGTTTTTCGTGAATATATAATATACAAATTAATGTAAATAAAAATGGTAAAAATATCATGCTTCCGACACAAATAAGTAACAAAATAATGTACAAACAATACTTCATCTCGTTAACCCTAGACTAACTATATGAATCTTATATACCGGAACTGTTTTTATAACCAGAATTATTGTAAAAATCCATTGATGAAGTAGGATTTTTCGCTTACTGAAAAAAAAGTTTGGATCTCTAACAATAGCTCTGTTTTAATTAAAGAAAGATGTTTTGTTCATACTGTCCATGCTGAAACGTAAAAAAGTTATATAAAACCCTAAAAGAACGAACTGTTATTTATAAAAACTCTGAAAAAGTTAATTCGATTTTTTATTATTGTGAATAATTTTGAAAAAAAATCATCAATTTGTCTCGATGGTAATTGTATTTTATAAGCTGCAAAATTTCAAATCCATAATTCAAGGTGATTCTAACGATAAATGAAAAATGTCAGAACCAAGAGAAATTCTATACAATTGACACTGGAGTAATTTTATTTAAGTTAACAAAATATCAGAATGATTGAACATTTGGAAATGGAAATATTTAATTTATAAATCGGCATAATACGTAGATATATGTATACAAGACATCCAATTGTTAAAACATCTTCAAATTATAACTGAAAATATAGTTGATTAAATATTTTTAAAAATTCTGGTAAATTAACATTTTGTATGCAAAAATGTACATAGTTCTGATTATTTAAACGATTATGATTAAAATATTTGCAAATTAACTACTATTTTGACTGTTTCACTATATAAAACCGCCTTCGTGTTTATTTTTCAAGTTTTACGTTTATATTTTATACTGATTAAAAAACATTTTAAATCTGATCTACTCGATTGGTTAGTTAGATTTGCATTTAGGCAATCGGTTAGGGTTAATAATAATATCATCATACCTTTTTGTATATATAAAATATAAAATAATTTGTTCAATAAACCTTTAAAGCTGCAGAATGACAGCGAAGCAGTGTCTTCGTCACGACTGGTTGCGTGGTGCACCAACACAAGCATCTCCTCATCTGCGTAAGTACCTGTCGAAGTCGCGCGAGGTGTTGCTGGAGCGAGTGGTGAGTCGGGAGAATTTGCGACGGGCAGCTCTGCTGAGCCAAGCGAGCAGCAACGCAAATCTGTCGGAGCACACGTTACACTGCAACCTGAGTCAAAGTGAGATGTGCCTAAACCACGGTCTGACAGGCAGTCGCGGTAGCCTCCCGGGTAGCGAAGGCTTCGGCCTGACTGATTCGAGGACAAGTCTGAACTCGTCGCAAAACAGTCTACTGTTCAGTCAGAGTTGTTTGTTGAACAAAGAGCAGACTCAGGGCCTGCTGAATCAGGCGCAGAGCAGATCGCAGGCAAATCTCACGCGAAACGGTCGTGGCCTATTGTCTCGGATGAGAAGCATGAACCAGATCCAATCGCAGGCATGTCTGCTTAATAACAGCAAAAAGGAAGTCATGAAAGAGGTGTTAAGCCCGTTTCTTGGTCGGTCTCGCGAGAAACTTTATGGCCTCAAATGTCTGTCCAAGTCCCAGGGCGTGTTGGACATCTACAGGAGCCTCGAGAGTCTCAGGAAAACCAATAAGAGGAACCAGCGCCCACGCACCGAAGACATGCTTCCCATTTTTAAGCAGCTCAGCGTACAGATCGCCAGCCCAAGTTGTTCGCTCCAGTCAATTGATTCCGCTGCCACATCGACGACGCTTGAGAACGGCACCACTGTTGATAACAAATGTACTCAACAGGACGAGGAGCGAGAGCGAAACGGACAGGAACAAGACTTGAACAATTTGCCGGAGCGAAAACTGTTAGGTAAAAGAGATTGTTATAAATTCGTCTTTGTTTTCAACGTGTAGTTCATGTTGGCAAAGAAAATTGAATGGCGCTAGTCTGTAATGACAAATATGGTACAATTTGCATGTCAATCAATAATATGGTTTGATATTTCAATTAACATTTGAATTAACCAAGAGAATATAATTTGAACATACACTATGACTACTACTATTAATGATGATTAATTTTTATACGTCCAATAAAGTTTTTTTTTCTTTTTGTACAGAAGTTCCGAAGAGCCCGATCCCGGAGTCGGAGGAAAACTTGGACTCGTTGCATTCGATAGAATCGGACACCCTAACCGAGGACTCGGATGAGACCTCGCCACAAAACTCGTCTCCTCTTCTGAAACAGCCGAGTCAGCGTCAGCATTCGGATATCTCCAGTTTGTCCAACAATTCATGCCATTCGGACGAAAAGGAAGAGCACTCGGAATCTGAGACCGAGGAGCCAAAGTACACCGTTGCTCAGTTGGTCTCCGCGTTCAATAAGCATCAGGAAGTTGCCTCAAAGACCAGTCTGGAAGCCATCATGACTGAAAAAAGGATCAATGAAGTTACATTCCCGACTGGACCAAAAGCTTTGAGATTGTTTATACCGGATATTGATATCAAGGAATCAACAATAGTTCGTCGGAAGACCAGCTACAAGCCGAGGAAGAACTGGGAGGAATTGAGAAAGCGCAACGAGAAGAATGAAGGAGTGCTGCAGGGCTTGGGTGCGGACTTTGATAATGACGAGGACGAGGAAGACGAGGAGGAGAAAGAGGGCAAGCGCGGGGACAACAATATCGAAAACAAAGAGTTCGAGCAAGGCTGGTCAGCCTTCGAAAGCGCCAAGGTCCAAGTTACCGAGCAGGGTTCTCGCTTCTTTGACGGCTCCGAGGTCATCCAAGACAATCACGATACAACGATTGATAAGAAGTACAAACAATGCGTAGATGGCGCCAAGGCGACACAAAGTCAAGATCAGACCGACGCCTTGAGACAGAAGGAAAAAGTCGCAAGCTACATCTATTCGCAGGACTCGATCCGAATCGCGGATCGTGTGAATTTGAAGGACATCTTGCTGAAAGATGACACGTTTGAGACTACGCCGAAGGAGAACATGGAGAATCTCAGAAAACGCACTTGCATCGCAAAAATTTTACTTAATGACACTGCTTTGAATACAGACGGCGATGCCAACAATAACGGTTCTTGTAGCTCTTCCAAGAAGGAAGACAAGTCCTACGAGGAGGACAAGGCTTCGACGAACGTCGAATTCGTTAGGTCCTGCTCATTGTCAAGCGAAAGCAGTTGTCCTACTTTGTCGAGTAGACAGTCAGACGTGGAAATTTCCTGGGAAGATGTAAGAAGCAATCGTGGCTCCAGTGCGAGTCTTGAGAAAGAAGACTTCCGCTATGGCAGAAGGTGCCTGAACGCTTGGGACCCACAGCATAGGGAGATGAGAAGCAGGTCGGCTAACAATCTGAACGACAAGAAAGTCTGGGGGAAGGTTTGCACTGGAACTTACACGAGAGCTATGCAAAAATTTAATGGCAAATATACGGATAAGAAAACCGCGTTGTCAACACCAAGCACGGAGAAAACCAGAAGGAAGAGCAGTCCGGCGATGCCGCAACTGTTGGATTCAAATAGCCGTACCTAGAAATTAATAGTTGTAAGCAATGATTTGATTATCGTTGATTGACGAACCGTACAGCGAATATAAAGTTAACACTATTTGGAGATAACATTCTCAAGACTGAGACATGAAATTAAAAAAAAGAGGTCATCTCGACAAAGTCTTATTTGGAAAGTGCGGAAATATTTTAGAATTAAGTTTAGCTCGCGAACCCTGAATATTTTTTATAATGAAGTATACCATCTTTGTATGAAATTGAATGGTGTAGACATTTGGGTTTTAAACAGCCAATTAATTTGCAACATCTTGTAAAAAAGACACCTTCGTTTAGTTCTAAGCGTTCATGGAATATACTTTTATAAAAATGGAAAGATCAAGTTCGGAAGAAACATTTCGACGAAAAAAATTGTAATGTCTGAAATGCTTCCTTATTGTGAAAACGTAATCCTTAACTTTACGCATCAAGTATAATTATCACGAGTATTCTTAGACCTGTAAAGATGTTATTTTTAGTTCAAGGAAGCATTTCGATTGAAGCGGCATTATTAGTAGCGAGATTCGCACAGGCAAAGAGAAGAAATAAGAGGGAGAGGAAAAAAAGACGAGGCATGCGTGCAGTCGAGGAGATCGTCTTAAGGACGAGATAACTTTCAAAATGTTTCTTCCGCCTGAAGAGAAATGCGGTGTGAACGTCGGACGATTAATCATAAACGCGCGGCGACAAGGCGCGCGAATAATCGCAACGTAATTCCACGATCAGGGTCGCCGGTCCTTATTTGTTAGCGCTGATTCACAGCTAATCGTGCACGTGTGCCCGGTAATCGTTCGAATGATTATGGTGCGCTGGACGATTAATATTACACGACTGACGTGTCGCGCTTCAGGGTTGCGCGAATTTGCGAGGACGAACGAGACGGTCAATAAGCCAACAAGAGCCTAACAAACAACAATCGCTCGCGAATTACGATTTCGGCTCGGAAGTCGTCCCGTTTAACGCTTATCGTGCGTCACGCTCTCGGACTGCAGCGGAGCCCTAAATAGATAAACATCAATTTTCATTGTCATTTTGGATTGCAATCTCATTAGAGTTTGTACCGACGGTCTTTTTTATCATTATTTCCATCCCATATACTGCATTTATTTGGATTGGCATTTGCTCAACAATGAAACAGAGTTGTTCGTCTATTTATTGGATGCTGCTTCCGATTTAGCTTTTAAGTGAATTAACTCCATTTATCGCGCAGAGACAAGCTTTCTGAAACTTAACAAAAATATTTTTTTTTTCGTTGTTTTAAACATTTTAATTGTACAAGTTTTTGTTTTAGTAAGTAAACGAGATCTCCTGTGCTTGTTTAGGTTTAAGACTTTTATTGTAATAAAAACCAGCAGTGTCATACATACACAATTAAACGTTGTCAGTGAATACACAGTCCTTTTCATTTTCTTTACACAAACACATTCCTTTCATTCCCACCGACTTTTTCGTACCCTTTTTTTCTCCGTCGGCTTGTCATTTTGCGTCGATTCACCATCCTTTGAGGACGTAGCTGATTTTGGAACTATCGGAGGAGGTGGTGGCATAATCACCGAAGGAGTAGCAAGCGTTTGTTCCCATGTGTGATCTGATGACGCTTGGAACTGGAGAAATAAAAATAATCAACACGATTTTTTTTTCGTTTGAATTATTAATCTAAGGTGAACTTACTTGAGAATTATATTGGCTTCTGAAAGCTGCTTTCATCGCAGAAAGTCGATCACTTCCGGGACCGTGTTTTTCCAATTTCTTCAATATCGCATTCTTGTCTTTCGGAGGTAGGTATGAAGATGTTGAAGATGATCCTACGTTCTAAAAATGTCATAGTCTTGATTCAGTATAAAAATTTAGTACATTGTTGAAGTTATTGAAACACAATTAAGTGACTCAGAGACAAAAACTTCGTTTGTCAAAAATTCTAAAAATAACTTTTTAAAAATTCACACATCAATTTGAAAAATTTAAAAACATATAAGACATGTGGCTGTCAGTTATTGAAATGATTTAATGTTTATTTACGTTGGAAGATTCTGGTCGTTCTCGGAAACCCAGGCCAGCTCCACCGATGTTCATACTTTTGCCTTTTCCACCCTTAAATCTAGACTTTCTGAACCAAGAACTCTGCAGTGCAAGATCCAACAGAGACTTGGGTACTTCTTGGTTCGCTCCTTCTAAATTACGCACCAAGTGCCCAGCAAACTCCTTGTCTTTTTCGCTTACAAGCGTATATGCGGTACCCTTCTCTCCGGCGCGACCTGTACGGCCGATTCGATGCGTGTGCGTATCAATATCTCGAGCTATATCGTAGTTGATTACAGTCTTTATGTGAGATATATCCAGACCTCGCGCTGAAATTAAATAAATGGCCATCATCAGATTTTAGAATGAAAGTGTGTTGTCCTTTTTTTAATGTAAAATGTATTATATGATTACCTGCAACGTCCGTAGCTACTAAAATACTGACTTCTTTTTTTTTAAAAGCTGTGATCACTTTGTTTCTCTCAATTTGATCCATGTCTCCGTGCAAAAGCAACACGTCAAATTCCTTTAGCTTCAAATTGTTTGCCAATTCTTCTGCATTTAACTATAAAATAAAAAAATAAGTTAATAAATAAGCAATAAAATTTATTTTTACACAAAAATTTATTTTTGAATCAATTTAAATTAATTTTTAATTTATTTAATAATTTAAAAAATTAAAAAAACTTACTTTTTTGGTAACAAAAATTAAAAGTGACCCTGAACTGAGATACTCGACGATATTGTGTAATAACCAATTCCACTTGCCAGTAGGATTGTTATTAAAAACTATAACATATTGAGTGACATCAGTGTTAGCTTCTCCAACGTCTCCCTGAACTATTCTGACCGGGTCAGTCAATACATCTCTAGCTAGTTTTTCAATTCTTTTTTTGAATGTTGCACTGAACAAAAGTGTTTGTCTATCTGGTCTTACATGATTGCAAATAGATCGCACTTGGGGTTCTGCAAAAAAATAAAATCAGTTCATTATGTGAATAAACATTTAAATAAAAATAAAAGCATATGAACGCAGTAAAAATGATAAACTTGAAATTACCGAATCCCATATTGAACATTCTGTCAGCTTCATCAAGAACCAAAAAAGTCACTCTAGTTAAATTTGTCGCTTTCATTTTCACTAAGTCAATCATTCTTCCTGGTGTTGCAACAACGATTTCAGCGCCACTTTCAAGAGCTTTGCTTTGTTCCCACTTGCTCCCTCCTCCATAGCAGCAACAGACTTGGATGTTATAAACTTTTCCAAACTTTTTAGCTTCTTGATATATCTACAAAAACAAAATTCATAACTCAAGTTTTCTGAATTACATAGAAAAAAATTCTAAATAAAAATTAAACGAGTAAAATTATTTACTTGTTGTGACAATTCTCTAGTGGGGGCTAAAATGAGTCCGATGGGTCCATCGCCAGGCCGAAGTTCTCTCTGATCCATGATATGAACAAGCATTGGCCAAATGAAAGCCGCTGTTTTTCCACTCCCTGTTTTCGCAATGCCAATTATATCTCTCCCACTAAGCGCCGCTGGAATTGCTTGAGCTTGAATCGGAGTTGGTTGGGTGTACTCATTTTTTCTTATGGTCTTCATAAGTGCTTCGTCAAAACCAAAATGAGCAAAACTCGTAACTGGTTTTGGCGCCGAGGGACCCGATACTTTGAGACCCAAGGTTTTCCGCAGGTCGTCTACCTGCTGCTTGCCCAGAGATGCAATTTCATCGTGTACATTGTAAAAATTTTTCTCGAAAGGTTCGTACTCAATTTCGGAGTGGTCAACAGGAGGAAGAGGGTCGATTTCTTTTTTCTTCGGCGGTGCTATCGGGTTTCCATCTTCATCATACTCAATTTCCTGGTCCGAATCTTCTTGTTGAACTCCTGCGTTTGGATTTTCTTCCATGTATCTTTGAAAAAAGAACAAAAGTTACTAAAAGATTAAAGTAAGTAAGCACAGATTTCTAATCAATCCTTTTAAATATATAAAAATTAAATGATATTTCTTTATGTCAAGAATTTAACATTCAAATGAAGCCCGGGAGTTTAAGCTATAAAATATATATTTTTATCCTGTACCTATAATAACTTTCTTCGACATCTTCTCCATCAATATCTGGTCGAAATCCTTTGACTTTTTCCTCTTTTGGTTCTTCAGTTTCTTGTTGAGCTTTCATAGTATTTCGTTTGACTTCCGCATCAATACCAGCCATAAAAGCATCCAAAGGATCCTCATCACTATCACTGTTCTGCTTTTTTTCATTTTTTTTCATCAACTCGTACGTTGGAGAACCAGGGGCTGGAATGTATTCCAGAGAAGAAGAAGACGGTGTTTCGTCATCGTCATCAAAGTATCTATTTCATTATGAACAATAATTGTATTATATTATAAAACATTAAAGAGGGATAGAAGTCAAAACAAGTTGAAGATAGATCTTAAAAAAATGATTCAAATGTAATCAAATATCAATATTTCTTAGAATCATTATTTTAACAGGAACAAAATCTTACTCTTCTTCAGTTTTGCTACGTTTTTTTTGCATATTCCACGAAGCTGACAGCGCACTTTCTGTTATTGAATTCATTGTATGATAACCCTGCTTACTAAGGGATGACGTAGCAGGGGGTGGTGGAATATTGACGCCACTTCTTTTGGTGCTGTTCATTTGGAAACCACTGAAGCCAAAGCCTTTGGCTTTGTTTCCTCCTCCTCGATTATAATTCATGATCTCAGCGTCTCTATTAACACAATTTAAATAACCTGAAATCAAGATTCAAGGAAAAATAGTACAAAATAGTTGGCGAAAAAAGTACAAAAAATATTGCAGATGAAAAGTCAATGCAATTCACAACAAATACCAATGAGACAGTTTTGAGGTTAGAAAACGAAAGCAATGTTTTGGTTGATTAACAGTCAATTTCCTAGAGAGTGGTAGTTATTGGGGATGTAGATAGTTATTGATTCTGAAATGTTTTGTACTCACTTTTACGTATATGTCAACACAAGTTATTTAACAGTAGTAAACAATGAGTTGGAAATAGAAGTTGATATGCTTCGCACCATTTCAACGACGATTTTAATACCGCTCACCGTTTCGGTGTGTGCTTGATTCCTCTTGTTTACAAGTTTACAAATACATACGAATGGTATGTGCACACATACACCAACGCCATCGAACAATCAATTCATCATCGCATGTTAAGGAAGTTCTCTAGAAAAACGATTTTCGCCCTCATATAAAAAAAAAAAAACTAATTTCTCCCAAACAAAAAGACATAAGATCAATGGAAACAAGACAAGAAATTATTGATCCGAAATATATACCTGCATCTTAATGTATATATAAAAGTAAATGTATAGCCAAAGTGAAAAAACTTCAATCAATTATAAACAAAAATAACAATTACTTGAAAAAATAAAGAATTATGTGTTCGTAACATTGAATTATTTGTTTATTTTCAGAAGATTATTCAACTTTGATGTTTTAAATTTGTCATTCAAATTTAAATGTTTTCCGCTGAGAATGACGCGTTGAATGACGGAAGAAGAAAAATCTGAATGAAGGGAATTTAAAAAAAACTACACTACTCATTGATAAAATTCAGTCATAAAAATCAGATATAATTTATGCGTCATAATATTTGTAATTGTTACTTTTTAATTTTATTACCCTGTATTAATAGATTTTAAAAGTATCTCGCGAAAGTAGCAGCTGATCTCAAAGACAACTTCACTCAGAAAATGATGTAGAAAGTGTGATGCGAAAGTGTGCGTGAAAACATGGCGAGTAGTCGACCGTTCGATCTTTGTCGACGATTTTATGTGATTGCCGTTAAATAAACGTACCATCGTTATGAGCTGACTAACTGTTTATTCCATTTGACAAGTTGTCAAACGCTTGAAAACGTCTGTCAACATTGCAGGAGCATTGTCGCTCCTAGTATTTAAGGTGAACAATTTCTTTACAATAATACATATCCTCTGCCTTTCACTCTCTTTAATCTCACTTGATTCATCTCTTTTTTATTAATTTATTACAAATTATAATAATGACAACAATTGTCAAAACACTTGAAAATAATCTTGACGTATCGATCTTCCGAATACATAAGCAGACGATTAAAATATTTATTCATAAAGTTAACAACGATGAAAAAGAAAAAAATTATATATTAATAGAAAATTTACATTTTAATTTAAACTATAATGTCGGATATATATATATATTTTTTTGTATATCATATACATGCTGTAACTTTCATGTTAAACGTTTGTTTTATTTAAAACATTAGAAATACAAATTTTGAACTTTTGACCATCTACAGCATAAAATATACTTATAAGTATTAATCATAAGTATTAACATAATTAATTAAACATTTTTAGATCATATCTATATTCCAAAACTCATGAAGAGAAAGAAAATTTGCGATTTGAAAGTTTTCAACTAATTCATTTGGAAGGTATAAGTTGACTGCTAATCGTTGACAGGATGTCGGAACGAGTTGAGCTGCAGCAGCTGGTGTTTGAGCAAGAGACAAATTCGGATACCGTGGAGTCGAAGCGAAGCTGTCGGTGTCCCTACCTTGGCTTGGTGCTGGCAACAGTCTCGTCGTTGTTCTTCTCGCTGTGCAGCGTGATCGTGAAAGGCCTGGTGGACATCAACCCGATGGAACTCGCTGCATTTCGTTTCGTGGGAGTGCTGCTGCCGACTATCCCCATCGTCATCTACAAGGGCGAGCAACCGTTTCCAAAAGGTCGTCGGATGATGTTGCTGCTGCGCAGTTTCGTCGGAACCACCGGACTCATGCTCAGTTTTTATGCCTTCCGACACATGCCTCTGGCAGATGCTTCGGTGATCGTGTTCTCGGTACCGGTGTTCGTTGCCATCTTCGCCAAGATTTTTCTCAATGAGCCCTGCGGGCTGTTCAATGTGCTGACAGTGTGTCTCACGCTCGTCGGCGTGATTTTGATCACGAGGCCGCCAGTGCTCTTCGGCCACACCGTGGAATCGCTTGCAGACAACCGGATCCAGCGCGCCGACCTCTGGGGCGCCGTCGCAGCCTTCTCTGCCACGCTGTTTGGTGCAAACGCTTACGTCCTGCTGCGAGCACTCAAGGGCCTTCATTTTTCCGTCATCATGACCAACTTTGGCTCCTTCGCCCTCGTCCAGACTGTGCTGGTCACCTGGGCGATTGGCGCTCTCTGTCTGCCCCGCTGTGGTACCGACAGACTCCTCGTGGTAGCGCTTGCGCTATTTAGCTTTGCCGGCCAGATCCTTCTTACATTGGCCCTGCAGATCGAGCAGGCCGGTCCCGTGGCCATCGCTCGCTCTGCTGACATTGTCTTCGCCTTTTTCTGGCAAGTGCTCTTCTTCAATGAGATACCCAATAGATTCTCCATAGGGGGTGCCATCCTCGTCACAAGCTCGGTCATCCTCACGGGCCTCCGCAAATGGGCACTCTCTTTGCCAAACAACTCCAGTGTCAAACAGTCCTTGGGTATCCTCGCATACTAAAATCGTTCAGTTTTTTTTTTTTTATTAAATCCAAACTTTATATTTCAGTATGACATTGTGATTGCACTATTGGGATTTCATCTCAAAGTTTCTAGTTTGTTGTTTTGTCTTTTTTGTCTTCATAGTCATAGCAAATTTGTGATAACCATTTTTTCAAGTTGTTTAGTTGATTTTTTATTTCTAAACTGACAAAGCAGTTGGCCAAATTGTTATAAACAAACTTTGTGAAATAAAAATAGTTTTTTATTGAATAACGAGTAAGTTTGTCCATATAATCGAAGGTTTATAATAATTTGGCTTTGTAAGTTAACATGAGGGTATGACTCGTGGGAAATATTGCTATCAAAAATTGAAAATGGACTATTAGATGTCAATTTTGTCAAATTGATGGCGGAGATGAAAAAAAGGTTATACTTTCCGGTGCAAATAAAAGTTTTACAATAACGTTGAACGAAACTGAGCACAAATGTTGACAAAAGTTAAATGGAGTCGTGAAAGTAACTGATATCATACAATTTACCATCATGCTTTGCGAAATTCATCACAATGTATTGCTACTACACGCTTGGCGTTTCATGTTCCAACATTTTTTCTGCAACTTATTTCCTAATATACCAAAAAAATGAATTTATTAATAATAAAAACAACTTGATGACACTCTCGGATACAATGTTTCGGATAAAGTATACAAATCATACGTTATAAAACCTATGTACTCTAGAATGTGACAACAAAAATATAATAAAAATGAATTGTCGCTTTTTATAAAAACGGTCAGAAAGTATATTAGAACAATTATTAATTAATGAACAAAATATCGTCGAACAAAAAATAAATATAAATATTGATTGACGAAGTTCAATGAAAATAATAAACTACAAGTGAGCATAGCCTAGTCAACGTTATAAGAATGATTTTTGGAACTATTTATTTTAACTGAAACCAAGGCAATTTTAAGAACAAACAGATCGAACAATATATTAAAATGTCTTATGAACTTTTATAGCCAAAAATACATCTAAATATAATTATCTACTTGTATATATCAAAAACAATTAGGGTAATTAGGGTAATCGTGACACTCGAATTTATAAGGATTAAAATTCAAGGTTGAAATGATTAACACTAGAAAGGTCGAATATTTTTTGCAAAAATTGTTGACATTTTCATTTACAATGAAATACTAAATATAACATAAAATTATTAGTTCATAATTTTGGACATTTAACTCCATAAAAATGAAAAAAAGTAGAAATAATCCAAATTATTCGAATGTATTAATTCAACGTTAATTTTTTGATGCTGGAAAAAAAGTGTTCTATTGGCTGGTGGTCTATCTTCTAGTGTTAAAAGACTAAGAAAAAATTGTTTTGAATGATTGCGTGAATTAAATTTTGGTAATTTCTCCTCGTGTTACAATTACTCTAACTATTTATTGTTCTCAGAGGTTGTATACCCCGCAAAAACCGATAGCAGTGTAACCGATTCAACACCTTGCTAGCAACAGATGTACTTGGATGATACTTTTTAATTAAGATCTCAACAAAGTTCAGCGACCAACACCAATGCAAGAAACAATTTAGAAAGTTGAAACAAACTTAGCCTACTTTATATTATTATATCTGTTATTTTATTGCGCATATAAAAATTTTGTTGAAGAAATCTGTGCAACGAGCACTATTTTGTAAAGCAATATGTATTATATGATAATTTCAACGCTATACAAATTTGATTAACATCTAGATAAGTTTCGAACAGTATTCGTTCGACCTATAGTTTTGATAGTTGTTTTGAACAAGTAAAAATTAATAATAAGATAATTAGCCGACTCTTAATAAGCAGCACAAATGTATAAATCTGTTGATTTAATGAGAATTTTTCAGGTAACTATGTTCCTAATTTGCTAAAACAGTTACCTGAAACAATAGAGTTTTTATTGTTTTGTTAAACATATTATTTTAACTCATAACCCTTGTACAGTGTAAATATATTGTAATATGTAAAAGTTTATGAGAATAAAAAAATATTTAATATCTATTAATTAATTTAAAAAAAAATTATCCAAAAACTATATTCTCAAACAAAATAGAATTTCACTGAAATTTTAGATATTTTAATTTTTCACACACAACTGATGGTAAAGCACATGAAACTAAGGAAGTTTACGCCGGCGCACCTATACAGTTGGGATAAGTGACTGACGACACAAAACAAACAAATCAGCTGTTCACTGATTTGAGAACATGATGAATTTGGAATTGAACAGAAAGCAACGCTATCTTAATAAACGTTTTTGCGGCCTTGTCGGGTCTTATCATTACGAACAGAACTGTGCGAAGATGTGCTGCTGTTAGCGAGTCAACATCATCAGCAATTTTGAATTGAGGTCGGGCAGACATGTGTATCCTTTTCATCTACCGGAATCCTCTGGCAGGAGCCGAGTCCTTCAAGTTCATCTTGGCTTCAAATCGGGACGAATCTTATAACAGACCGGCTAAGGAAGCTCATTTCTGGAACACTGATCCGCAATGTATCGGAGGTGTCTTTGAATTTATACTTTGCTTATACAAATTAAATCACAAATCACTTAAATTACTCAACTTTCAAAATAAAAATTTATGCAATTCATCAAAGCATTAAAACAAAAAAATTTTCCATTTTGAACTGTCGAATTCATAATACTAACAACAAATTTGATGTCACATCTATAAATTTTTATTGAATTAACTATTAGTTGCATAACATGTGTCACACTATTAAATTCGCTAAGTCATTCAATTCGATAAGAAAATGTAGATGTAGATTTAGATTCTTGTCTATTACAGATTTCTATATGTATAAAAAATTAGAGTCTAATTTAAAGTTTAAGGACTTTAATTCTAGTCTGTAATTTTAAATTAACGTTTTAATTTTTGATATGTTGAAGGGATGGACATGGAACCAGGTCGAGAAAAAGGTACCTGGTTGGCCGCGTCGGTGAATGAGCGATTAGGCGTGATCTTAAATTTGTCAAACGAAACTAAAGGACCCAAAAAAGGTCGCGGATTTTTGGTCCCCGATTGCATCTTTTCGCAAGATTCGACTCTAGACTATCTTAAACAAATGCACATAATAAATCAAGAACAGCAGCTGTACAATCCTTACAATCTGGTTGTTGCAGAGATGAAGTAATTATTTACATCAGTCGGTAATTGTCGTTTACATTCAGACAGCATAATAAAGATTACATTTTTAATTATAGAAAGTCCAATGTGTACTGTTTAAGCAGTTATGAGGGTGCACCCGGACCGGAAATGTGCGAAGATCAGATTTTAGGCTTTGGCAATAGCCGATTTACAAGACCATACAAGAAAGTTCAAGTCGGAAAAAAACAGTTTAAACAAATTGTTTCTGGTACCTCGGTCAGTCAGAAAGATGAACTTGTTGAAAAGTTGATTTTATTTTTGAAAAGCAGTGAAAAGTGAGTTCGATTATGTTTCATTTTCATTTTACTGATTCGTTTATTGTTTGATCAAAGGTTGAAATGATTGTTCTTTTTGCAATTTTTTTTCAGGCATCTTCCTGACGAAGAACTGGTTGAACGAAGTCCAACTTGTTACACGGAATTAAGTTCAATATTTGTTAAAAACGAGGCGGCTGATTATGGTACGAGAACTCATACCGTGATCCTTGTTGATGGCAATAATGGTTTAACGTTTGTTGAAGAGACTATGATGCCTGACGGTAATTGGAAGAGACAATGTCTAAGAACACAACTGAATTGAGTACAAATTCTTAATGAAACAAACAAATATATTAGCGATTGTTATTTTGTTGTTATCTTTAATGTGTTATCAATCGTGCTAAGTCACAAGTTTAGATCATAATCTAATTGGCTTGTGAATATGCAAATAAAATTAATTTTAAATAGTTAACAAAGTCAATTTTTATTAATGGACAAATAATAACTCTTATCACTACTTGTGCTATTTATAATTATATTACCAATACTCAAAAAGCTTAAATAATACAGCAAACATAATCAACATTCAATTATATTTTCAATCTTTGAGATCAATCATCATCTAAGGTTCCATCCTCTTCATTGTCAACTTCCTCGTCTTCTTCTTCGTCTGGATCTGCGATCTCAGAACCCATATCTGAACCATCAAACTCTGTATCTTCAACTTCAGTTGTTTCAACCGATTCGTTTTCGGATGTCTAGAGAAATCAAATTTTCATAAATTTAACAATTTATGTACAAACATTGGATGATAATCTTGGCAAAAATTACCTGTGACAAAATAACTTGTCCCTGCAAGTTTTTGTTATTCAGGTTGGCCATATAGAAGGCATTTGTGCTGTTGTTGTAGACACACATCCCTTTGACTCGGAATAAAAATTGTTCGCTCAACTGTTTCTCCTGAGGTGCAAGTTTTGTAATGGCAGTGTCTTTTTTCTCAATCCCCCAAGAACAAATGGTATGCATATATTTTACACACTCTGCAAAAAAAGTCAAACAATGTTATTCATTATTTTAAACAATCTAATTCAATTAATAATAAAATTAAAAACCTACTTTGAAATAATTGTACAATATTTTGTACGTCATCTCTCTGGTACTTGAGATTTTGATCTAGTATAGGCATACCTTTTACCAAAAATATTCTGATCACTTGAGGGACATACCGAATGAATAACAAAAGATACTGTCGGGTATTATTTTTTTTGCACACTTCGATCATTGTACTCAAAATAGTAACGGTGGTTTTCCATTTGGTTATATTTTCAGGATCGCTGGAAAATGAAATTAATAAGATTGTTGTATAAAAAATTTATGGAACGTTAGTGATAAAGTTTAATTAAATTTCAACACGTACGTCATTTTCTTGTTCATAAACCCGTTAACAGCCTTGATGACACCCTCATAAATCTTTTTGCACAATAGAGGGAAGTTGCTTTTCGTAATCGATGGCATGCTGGCCAAACAGTCACTGGTTTTTTTCAAGTTCTCAACTTCCTGTGGAAGGTAATTTACTATTTCCAGAAGACGTTCCAGAAGATTTACTTCATTGTCAATCCAGTTTTTTAATAACTGAGTGATCGCATTTCTGTAAATACTTCCAGAATGTTTGTCATCGCTCCAATCCATTATCAGGTAACTGTATGATATTTTAGCTGAAATAAAAATAATTTTTAAACAAATTGAGAAAAGAAATATTTTAAAAAAGAGAATGATAATAACAGTTGGTGAAGCAAGGTATGTAGTGTGGAATGTGTGTTAGATTTTTTTATTAAAAATCAAGTCCATTTCCGAGCGTATATAATAATAAAATAAACATTATATATAATTAATGTTTGATTGATTTTTTTTTGTAATAAAAAAATTGGAACCTTGATTTTCTTTGTTCGCTTTTGTGAATGTCGCAGAATGTGACATGAGAGTTTGGCACAGTTCGACGAATGCCACAGCCAGTGAAATTTGTGTGGCTACGTCCATTTCTGCTTCGATATTACGGTATGCCACTTTAGCTAATTCTTCACAAGATTTCAACACCCTATTGGATTCATTGTTCAGACAAGCTAACTTTCTTAAAGCGTCTGAAAAAATAATAAAAATTTTAATAATGAATGCTAGTTTGTGAATTTGGAATAAAAAAAAGAAAAATCACCTCGGAGTAACGTATTATACTTTGCTGTTTTAAATGATTTCCATGAGAAAATCATTGTCAGTAGTTTCAGCAAAAGTGTGACTGCTTCTTTATCAACACGTTCTTCGCTTTCCCTTAATCCATGGATGAGATCTTTTAATTTGGTCAAAATTTTTGGCATCAGGCTCACGAGCTCGCTGACAAATGTTTCTGTAGCTGAATTTTCAAAAATCATGAGAAGCTCGTTAACAATGAAACACACTTGTGGTATTGTCACAGTCATAACTTCAGCCGTAGCCTGGGATGGTCCAACTTCCATTTGAAAATCCAATAGCAAAGCAATCTGTGAAAAAAGAAGTAAAAAATTCAACGTCCAGCAATCCCATTAAGAATATTAAATTTTAGAACATTTGAAAATTTAAATTTCACCTTAGTATCCAAACGGCGGAAGTACGACGGATTTTTTGCATATAAATCCGAACCCTTGTTCCAAGTTTCTTCTTCCGTCATATTCATCGTTTTATTTGCATTACCTTTTTTACCTTTGCGACTGACCTTTTTTTCACTTTTCACAAATGCCGGAATCGGTTGCTGATAAAAGTAGCAGGGAGGTGGTTGATACTTGAAATCACAAGTTGATAGGTCCATGAACAGGTCGTCTTGCAACTGCATCAAGTCATTCAAACGACTGATGACTTGTCTCTGCAATAATCTGTGTTTTTGTACTACAAAGGCATTTATAATTTCACGGAACCTACAAAATATATGTATATATAAATATTTTAGTTAATTGTGTTGTGTTACAGATATTTTTCGGTGAAAAAACAACCGATTTACCAATTAATACAGTGAAACTTCATATTGAGAGTTCCGGGATCATCGCCGAATTGATTTGGCATCAAAATTGGCGAACCAAGTAGAGCATTGATGTCTTCCAAGTCACCATCACTGGATGATTTTTGAATGGAGATTTGCAAAACTCTAAATAGGATTGGAACAATAGCGCCCTCAATACCGTTGGACAACTTGACGCAGCCTATCTCTTCGTTATTCAAACCATACCGAGCTTTAATTTCTTCCCTAAAGTTTAAAATGTGTAATTATTATAAATGTACATATATAATTATTAAATATATAACATATATATTAAATATATAACATATATATTAAATATAATAAGATATATATTATTAAATTCATAATATATTTAATAATTACGTGGGTTTTGGAACATCAATAAAATATAACGAGCTAAAGATTTCCATAAAGTCAGATGTGATGTGACTAAGAAACTTTTTACACAAGTCTTTGCTCTGTGCTACAACTTGTCCCATTTGATCATAAAACAAACATTGTGATTTTGAACATTTTGAGATGGCTGATTTCACACGCTCTGAAAATAAATGTTATAAGTATAAAAAATATACCATTTTTGACAGACTCCTCAAATTAAAAATAACATTGTGTTACCAAACAATTTAATTGCCTTATCGACAGTTTCTTCTTTATTAGCGAAGTTTTTGATTGACATCACGGCGCTTAGCACACCTCGAGATTTATACCTAAAATATAATTTATTCGTTAAAAAGTTGGATTTCAATAAAAAAAAGTTTAAATTGGTTGATATTATTTATATCAACTTGATATAATATAGAAAGAATTTGAACTAACGCATAGGTAGGACTTGAAAGCTGTTTTTGCATGAGGATTGTTAAATCTTCATTGAGAATACTGTGCGCCTCCTCGGAGCTCGTGCACAAACCGTGCATCAGATCGTTCAACGTGGCAACGTCTTCCAGGTTCATCTTGTCCACATTCTCGAGCAGCAATCTCAAATAATTGCAATGACTTTGAAGGCACTTCATTTCCTCTGGCTTGGTCATCATCTTTGTTAACAATGCCAATGAATTTTTGACCGTCTGATTGTCATAGCCCATAATAAACAAAATGCTTTCGATGATTTCGCGTTGTTTGGCCATTTTGTTACTCTGACTGTGAAACATCTTTCTAAACCAATCAGTGGCAAAATCAACAATTGTTCGCTCGTTCGTTTTCATTAAGTCGCAGGCACAGTTCAAGGCACTAGTTTGAAATTGTTTTGCAATCTGAAATAAAAGCAAATGCATAAACTTTATTTTTGTTAACATTACCTCTACACATAAAATGTAATTAAAATTAAAATATTTTATACCTCTTTGTACTTAGTATAAAAATTTTTGAGCAGCGTTGGTCTGTAGTATCCATTCTTGATATTCTGTTTGAGAAGATTGGTGATTTGCTTTGATTTGGTTGTGTTTGTTTCCATGATTATCAAGGCAATGACAAAATGAAATACTGTAGCATCTTTTTCTTTTGATGTAATTACGTGGATCGCTGCCTCGCCCATTTTTTTCGAATGCACAATATTTGATTTCAACGCATTCAACGTTAAGACTTGATTTTTGTCGCACTCTTCTTGTGCATTCTCTAGAACGCATTCCATCTCAATGTTACAAATCTGTTGCAAAATTTTTTTGCACGTGTCCAAGGATTCAACATTCGAAGTTATGAAACTGAAATGAAATGATTTTAAACGACAATGTTTGAGATGATCAATCAAAATCTTGTACGATTCAAACCAAAACGTACTCAACAATGGCAGGAACTTCGCTGAGGTCCCCAATATTTGAAAGTTTCTCCACAGCAGTTACTCGCAAACTTTCCATGTAATCCTTTGAGATTGCGAGATTACCAATTGTATTTAGGATCGCGTTTGTCAATTTGGTGTTTTTTGGCTCATTCAACATTTTAGCAAGTATTTCAGCAGTTTGGTGGTGCTGAGAGTCTGTCGATATGTCAGGAAGGTAAGAGA
Organism: Trissolcus brochymenae; assembly: GCA_030523145.1. NCBI lineage: Eukaryota > Metazoa > Arthropoda > Insecta > Hymenoptera > Scelionidae > Trissolcus > Trissolcus brochymenae. Next base: position 48,162 of record JAQQRF010000416.1, read on the forward strand.
TCAATTCCTTTTTGAACCAGTCGGGGCCAATTTCCAATAGCTCTTCGACATGTCGAGTCAAGTTTTCTGGACTTTGGATCTCTTCGAGAAACCGTAATTGTTGTAGCAAAAGTAAGACCCAGTCTTGGGCATCTTTCGATCTGCAAACAATACCAAATAAATATTCAAACAAATGCAAATAAAAGAAAAACAATCTTGCAAATAAATTCGAAACATTACAAACTCAAAACAGCGTCCATGATTTTGTTAGTCAAAGATTCAAACAAATCGGTTTGCAACAAAGGAACAACTAGGAGCAGTCTCAAAAGACTAATTTTCACAGTGCACAATTCTTCGTCCTCTTCCTCCAAAAAATTCAATGCCTTTTTCATGTTCGCATCTTGCTCGATGTATGTGTTCCAAGCATCAACTATAGCTTTCAATTTAGATTTGTCCGCTGACAAAATCTCGTTCATCATGTTCCTTGCTGAATTAGTATCTTTTTCTGAAAATCAAAGAACATGAACAACCAGAAATCAAACTAAACATTTTTTGAAAAAAAAAAACAAAACATACTTATTAAGTGTGGCTCGTCGGTGCTGGACAGAATGATGCCACATTTTTCAAGGAAAGATTCCAGCACAGCAGGTGCAGGAGTAACGTTTTCTGAATTTTCTCTGTCTGCCCTTTGTTGTGCTTTTTTCAACCTTTCCTTTCTTAAAATCGCTTCTTTGTTCGCCTGAGACTGCGACGATCCTGTCAGTTTGGCTCTGGTTTGAGGTTTCTTGAATGGTTGACTCTCTCTCATACTAATTTGTGAAGTTTCTGCAACCACTTGATCAATCGTTTCGACAGTTTTTTGTCTTTTCGGTGTCGCGATTTCATTAAACAAATCCTCTTCATCGCTACTGTCAGGTTGCAGTGTCAGTTCTCTTCGTGTTGTGTTGAAATTTTTTCGTGAACCATCAGCTTGTGACCCGTTTTTTTGTGGTGTTTCTGATTTCTTAGCCGCTTCTAAACAAAAATGAAAAACATGATAATGCAAAACATAATGAAAGAAAAAAATGATTGAAACAAAATGAACATTTTTGCAAAAAAAGATTTAATAAAAAAATACCTTGATTTTGTGTTTTCTTCTCACTTCCTTTTGACTTTAAGAGGGAAAATTTTGTTTTGTTGGTCGGGAGGCGTAAAGAATCTTCGGTGTCATCATTCGTCGTTTCATAAGTTCCCCTTGTGACGCGGACATTATTTGGCTGAATCTGATCATCATTAGATTCTGAGTTTTTTTTCTTTTTGCTGACTCGACTACTGGTACTAGCACTCTCATCGTTGGAATCATCGTCAATTTGCCTCTTCGACGAGACGTTACTTGTTTGCGAACTCAACGAATTCACTGAGTTGATACGCTTTAAAGACGTCATCGAAGCAGAATTAAACGCCGTTGACAAATTTGAATGCAATGATCGTGTTTTTACCAGCTTTCTCCGATCCATTTTGGTTTGTTTTTTGATTTATATTGGAATTTATCTTTGATCATACTTTTACTTTCTCCACATCTCTGTTTCCCACCGGTATTCAAAATGTTTCAAACTTTACACAACAGACCACAATGCAATTGGCGGTTGATTTTTAGGTTAGGTTCAGTTAGGTTTGGTTCAGTTTGGTTTGGTTAAGCAGTTGGAAATGTTCCCGCTAGATTACGCGCCTAACTTTTTCAAGAACGTATTTTTGCAAATGTCTTGTTCTTTTCAGTTCATTTCAACATGTCGAAGAAAATAAAAGTTATTTGTTTTTGAAGTGTATTTTACGAAAATGATTGTATTCAAGTTGCAACGAAGACGAGTTGTGTGAAAGTATGTTTATGCAAAAGTATACATTTTCATGCTGTGAAAACTCAAATCAAAAGCGTAACGTTGTGTCGCGTGGGAACGCGATAATAATCCCTGTACCTTGCATCACAAAAATGTAGAAACCTCAACAATGGTATCCAATATTCTGCTGTAGTTATATTTTTTTTGTTGGTAAGTGATATACAAAACAATTTCTATTTAGTTTTACATACATATTTTATTTCACTTTTTGTCACTTATGTATGTAAACATAACCTCACTCTCTCTCTCTCTCTCTCTCTCTCTCTCTCTCTCTCTCTCTCTCTCTCTCTCTCCCCTTCTCTCTTTCCCTCTCTCTACAGTTGACGTTAATAAAGTAAACAATGATGATGGCTGCCCCGTCTGCAGCAAACTCAAACTTTGGGATGACTACTGGAGTACCAAGTCCAACTGGTGACGTCTTTGACGAACACCCAAATAAGTTTACAATTTATTTACATCAGTTGGCTGGAAGTCACGACAGTGAGGCAAATGTCATTATTCAGGATCATTGTTATGCCAGGCCATGGAACTGGAAGCCTGAAAATGTCTATGCCAAACCGGTCAAAAAAATATTTTTTCCCAAAGCATCTAATTTATGTCGAAGGTATGATATTAACAATTTTTTAAAAATATTTTTTGTATGCTAAAAAATTTTATTATTAATAAAAGATTTAAATAATCAAGAAATTGTCATTTATAAAAACATAAGTTTTTATACTTATAATTTATAAGGATGTATCAATTTTTTTGAAAAAAAAAAAAAGAAATTAATAAATAAATAAAATTAATTGGAATGACAGTTTGACAGATTGCCACAGAGCAGAGGATGAAGTGAACGTAGAAAGTGAGGTCAACACAAAAGCACCCCACCAGCTGCACACATATGATCCTGAAAATTTGCCCCAAGTGCCGATGGATCTAAACCGTCCACGAAAATTGATGGACGAGTTTCAACGGATTGCCGACTTTGTAAAACCTGAGGAGAGTCCAGATGATTGGGAGGAGCGGATTGACAAAGCATTCTGGAGTCCCACGCAAACTCGTATCTTCACTCGAGTGCTTAAAATTTTGTCAAGCGAACGTCTAGCCCGTTTGGTCAAAAATGGCAGCTTCGATGAACCCATTTTTCGCAGAACCTCCATAGATACTGCAGCTCGGAGGTTTCGCGAAGCAATGGCATCAGCTGGCTGGGACATTCGCATCGCCCAGTGGCTGCACTGTGTCTTCTTCGACCACCTTCCTCACGAATACCTACCCATTTATCTCGACATCTTACAAACGTTACGAGCAAAAATTCCACAACTCATCGACAAGATAATTGCCGCGCAACCCAACCTTACGGGTAAAAATGGATCGATTACGTGGGAAACTCTTGGTACCCTTTTGAAAAGAAGTTGGGACCCTGTGTCAGCTATATTAAATGCTAACAAACCCGTAAGAATCAATTTAATGTTATTAGATATTTTAACTGTTCTGTTTTTTGATATCATCTGAATAAAATTTTAATTATCCATTTTAATTGTAGAAAAAACTTCCGGGAAACCCAATCTTGGTGATTGCCCCGAGTGGAAGCGGCGCGACTATATCTTCAAGACAACACAAATGGATCTCACTTCTCGGTACACTGGGGATGGTAGTGAACGTGCCTGTTCATCTGGGACTTGCTGCGAGTAAAATGACTATGATGGCCTGCATCGATCAGCTCGTGCAAGCTACGAGAACAAAAATACAGGACGTCAGAGCAGATTGTCCTGGCAGACCAATCGTATTAGTTGGGTTCAATAGCGGGGCTGCACTGGCTTGTCAAGTACTCTATCAATTTTTTATTACGATTAAATTAAAATTTGTTATTTTAAATCATTGAAATTACATTTTCAAGTTTGATGGAACTCGTTCTTCCAAGTTTTCTGTATATTTTATATCGATTGAATATATTTTCAGATTGCTCAGATGGAGCTGGTTACTGCTGTGATTTGTATAGGATTCCCCTTCATAACTGTGGAAGGTAAACGCGGCTCTCCGGATGATACCCTGATGGATATGCGGTGTCCGGTGATGTTCGTGATTGGACAAAATGCGAATCTTGCTCGAGTGGAAGACATTGAGCATCTACGTGAAAATATGCTGGTGGAAACGAATCTGGTTGTTGTTGGCAGTGCTGATGACCATTTGCGCATCACCACGGCGAAGAAAATCTCTGAGAGCATCACCCAAACGATGGTCGACCGTTGCATACTGGACGAAATTGGTGATTTTGTGGGTAACATTCTGCTTCAGCCACATCCCCTTCCTCTGAGACCTGTTGGTCCAAGTGTAACGGTTGGTAATCTTGCTCATTTGGACGGCAAACCTATTAAGAAGGTTTGTTTTTTTTTTTGACGTTCCAACTATTTGATCAAAACATTTTTTTCTGATGTAAATAAAAAATATGAATTGCTCTCTTTCTATTTAAAATACTCTTTTCATTATCATTTTTTATTCTGGTTACAGGATAGTGATAAACGAAAAAATTCAACCAGTTCCGTTGAAAGTGAACCGAACTCTCCAAATACCAAGAAATCTAGACCAAATACCCCCGTTTCTTCTACCGCAATGGTACCATCGTATTCAGTCAATGCTTCGAACACAATACCAAAAACTTCAATGCCGGTTACTCAGTCAGTGATGAGTGGCGTACACTCTGCAGCAGTTGCTGCAGCTAAGAGGAAACCACGTGCAATGCCAACTCACAGGACGTCGTTTAGTGATCATGCTATGAATGCAAAATTTTCTCAGGTAAAAAAAAACACTGAAATTGTTTAAAATGTTAATGATAAAAATTTAATATCGTTTCGAGTAAACTGATATGGTTATTTTGTCCTGGCGTTTAGATGTCGAATAATGGTTCGGGAGGAATAACATTGAACATTGGATCCTTGGCAAGTTTAGCTCCGATTGGACCTATTAGACTTGGACCAAACCAAACAGGTCCTAGCACAGGGATGAGTTCATCAAAAGCTCCTGTTATGTCTGCACAACCGAAAATACATCCTCCGAAACCACCAGCCAAAGTTTTGCCACCTGGCATGCCCGCTCCCAAGATTCGCACTATGCTGCCTACAAACACCAACAAAGGCTTCTCCAAAATGACACCTAATCAATATAAACAATTAACCCTGAACGATGGTGAAAGCCACGATCCACGTCTTGTCAATGTTATGCCTTCGCCGTCCAGTCAAATTCGAATCAACAATCAAACAGGTATGATCTAGAACAACGCTATAGGTAGAATTTGACTTTCAATTGCTATTTCGGTTGGCAATTTCTTTTTTTAATCGTGCTATTATATTAATCTTTTTGATTATTTTATTTTCAGGTCAATGTTGAATGAACATGAAATAACAGTAGTTGTTATGAAACTGTAATATTATATACATTTGAATGTTGCTTATGTTTGAAGGATGATGGTTTTTTTAAAGTCATTTTCGTTTTCATTCAATTGAATTGATCTACAAAGCATTTGTATATATTGGTAGTTTTAGTTTTGTTTTTTACTTCGACGGCTGTAAACGTTTGGTTTGGACATTTTTATTGTATACAATTTAGATTTGTATGTCGCTGTTTGTCTGACCCAAGTGGTTGAGTGCCTGTTTAAAAAATTTGTATAGATTTACGTTCACCATGATCAGAACGAAAAAAACTACTTCTTATCATTTCTATTTTTGATATCTTTTCATTAGAGCTTTATTTCCACCAATCATTTGCAAATGATTGTAAATAATGTCTATGAGCCTTGAAACAAAACTGTGCCTTAAGAGCTTGAATAAAAAAATAATTTATAATTGTATTGGATTTTGTTATATCTTGATCCTGGACATTCCTCAAGTTTTTATGAGAGAGAATGAATGAATGAGTGAAGTCAATTATTTATTTACCAACGTGTTATTTTCAAACACATTTATTTTTATAAGGTTGTTTGATATGATTGACATGAATGTATTAGGAAAACCTAATAAAATGCACAAAGATAAAGAAAAACGACTTGCACTTGAGCGATTTATGTATTTCTGATTGTAGCAATGGAGCTGGGCGGCGAAAGTGAAGCTGTCGACGCTGCGATTATGAAAAAGCGACGTAACCAGGTTGTACCTTTGGAGCCTGAACGACAATTAAAGGCTCAAAAGCCGATGACAAAGATCACCGTGAAAACACCGAAGCCCGCCCCGGAGGTCACGACATCCGATTATGATTTGGGCAACATCTTGGATCTGCCGATCATCTTCGCTAAGGACGATGTCAACTTGAGCGCGATCCAAGTGAATCCACCGGAGAAACGGCCGACAAAGGTTGTTCTCATCAGCAATAAACAGCAGGATAAAAGGCCAAGTACAACGAGCAGCATTCCATCCATCACTAGACAGCCGGTCATCGGTCAAAGTTCCAAGTACACGAAAATAATCCTTTCGAAGAAACGAGAACCCAAATGCGAGAATCAAGTGGTACTGACCAAAAGAACGCCTGTATCCAGGATTACCCAGTCATCGCGAATTTTCACTCACGAGGTGGCGTCCTCGTCATTTATAGACGACAGTTTTGAGCTCGAGGATGCGTTTTCTGGAAGCGCTATCCAGAGAAGTGACTTTGCCGAGGGCGAATTGGAAGACATGACAGAGGGCACCAGTTAGTGTCCGCACTAGAAAATTTATCTGAAAGGCTTGATTTTAGCGAACAGACTAGTCAAAATCGTAGAATTATAATAATAGTTGGCATCAGTTTTGGTGATGTCTGCCACTCCGTTACGGTTCCTCTTTTGAACTTGCACGAAATGAAATACTCACTTTACTTGTAAATTGATATTTTATTAAATTTATAAACGAATAAACAAATATATATATACAAAATGTCCATCGAGCTTGTGATACAATTTTCCCTGATTCAGTCGGAGCTACTGTTGCCAAGTAATTTATCGCCATCGCTACTCGTAAACATGATATAGATCTTTTTGCTAAGCTCCGGACCAATCTTCCTCGCACAACTCATCGGCCCTGCTGCTCTTCTTACCTGAAACAGGTGATCTGGTTTAGTTTTTTCCTAGATTAAAATTTTGATTCTTATATTATTAAGGTTGCTTGACTAAAAAAACTCACTTGAAGATCTGCTAGCAACATCTCTCCTTCACTAACAGAACAATCTTTATAAGCCTGTACAAAATTAAAATAAATTTAATTTAATTTAAATATTAGCATTTAGTTACAAATCTGATTTTTTTTGTATTTTTCAGATTCTAAGCACTATGTTTACTCACTTTTATAAGTTGAGTTGGACTCGGATATTTGATGGTTATCACCTCAGCCATCTCCCAGCTGCACAAATTAAACTGGCAAAGTTGTTTCTGCCAAAGTTGCTTCAACCCGTAGCCTTCCTTGTTCACTGTCACTAAATTTTTCTTCTCGCCAGTGACGTATGTTTCAACATCGTCCAATTTTTTCCACCTTTCATTAGAGGTGCAAAAACACAAAACTGATTTCATTTTCATTGCAATTCAAACAAACAAAAAAGAAAACCATCGAGCATAAACAAACTAAACAGGAAAAAAAGTGTTTTGCTAGCATAAGTAAGTTTTAAAAATTAAGGTTTTTATTTTTATTGAGCCGTAACTACAAATACCAAGATTTAATGTGAAATTTATCAAAATTTTTATTTATTAATTCACGTAAGAAAATGTAAAAGTTTGTATAATATATTTTGTAGATGCATGAAGAGAGCTCATAAAATAAAATGAATGTACATTTAACAAAATCACCAATAATAGGTGCAGTTATTGACAATAGATGCAACTTTACCTATCTTGTTTCAGAGCAATCGTAGCAATACCTTTGGTGAACTGACAGACAGTCACCGCTACTTCTTTCGCTCCTTGCACAAATAAACTCGAACAATTGTAAAGTACTTGAATCTCCACTAGTTGCTCTTCTAGCTCTCTCTTCGAAAATTCTGGTTCTTTCTTCTCGCCTTTCTTTCTTGAGGAATTTGTCGTCCCCACGATAAGAAGAGTTACATTTTCCTTACATGTGCGGTGCAAAACTTCCACATTTTTCCTGAAAGTTCCAGAACTGATCATCTCCAAGATTTCCTTCAAGTTCCAAAGAACCAACATCTGACTTTCTTTTGTGACTTCAGTTGAACTTTGAATTTCGCCCTCGTCCACGAAATGCAGCACACTATTTCTCTGCCAGGTGATGCTGAAAGGCACCGGGTTATTCGTCAAGGAAAACACCATCTTCTTTTCATGCATCTCTTCAGCAATGGCTTCTACGTATCCGAGATCCCGCAGACCTTCGTCCAACATGGCCCTGCAATTTCTCAGCAACTCGTCCTTGTCCTGACACTTTTTGTTCAGTCTCTCAACTTCTTTCAGCAATTTTTCTTGCCCAATTCTCTGGCGTTTCTCCAGCGCCTCCTGTTTTCTTTGTGCAACTTCCGCCGCCCTTTTTTCACCTTTGTCTTTTGTTTTTTTTGTTGCTGCTTGTCGCTCAGAATCTGCATTCTGTGTTTCTGCCGATTCTGCAAATTGATTGATTCGACGAGCAACATCATCCCTTGGTAAATCTTCGGTAGTGCTTTTTTTTGGACTTGTATAGTAAAAATTTACGGCTGGAAGATCAATCTCGAAGTTGTCGAATGTTGTATGTAAATCCGGAGAAGCGCTTCCCCTCTCAGAAACTGAGTCGGACACAGATATGATATCGTCATTCATCTTGACGTTTTCCCTCTTTTTTTTCAAGCAGTTAATTTACGGTATCTGAAATAAAAAAATGTTAATTTGATTGTGTGTTTTGAATGAAAGTTAAAAATATCGTGCTCCTTAGTTTATAAATAATCAAAAAAGAAAGTTTTGACAAATTTTAAATTGATGTTTAACATTTTCAGAGATTATTGAATTTTAATTTATTTTTGTTATGACTTAGAGAAAATGATTCCCGTATCTTAAATCATCTGCTCGCACAAATCTCTAAAAATAATATTAACAGATCTTTATTTTCACCCTCGACAATCCGTAGTTCTAAATCATTAATTATTTTTTCAAGACCTCAGAATGGAAGAAATAATTGGGTGACAAAACTAATAAATCTGGTTTATCCCCATAGGTTTTGCATAAACGTGCGATAATAATAATTTTTGGGTCGATACGGCATCCCAATTCGCCTCACCAACCACAATTGATGTCACGATACAAAAACACGGGCATCAGAATTATTCAATCATCGGAAGCCTGTTGGAAGTTTATCCGGGGCGGTCCTTTTTTTTCTGCCCGGAGCAAAGGGGCGCGAACAAGGACAGCAATATATCTCATTCTGGGGAAAACCCAAGCAAGCATTTTCCGGCCAACCGAAAATCGATTTATTAGTGGTGCGTTGTTTGTCTGCGTAGAAGCACATTTTCACAGGACTGTGTCAGTTTTCCACGAGATGCAGGCCAACGAGGATCAGAGCTATGGGATGCACTACTTGCTTGAACGCTTGGCATCCCAAGGCTCAAGAAAATTGATTCTTCCTCAGTGTGCAACAGTTGGTTCGTATTCGCGGTGCTCCATGATAGATTCGAGAGGACACATCTTGTTGTGACAAAGAAAAAAATAAGATACAAAAATAGAAAATTAATACCATAAATGAATAGTAAATAATTAAGAGGAAGAAAAGAGGAAGATTCGAAGAAATGTGTTGTTTGAGGACGTGATAACAGTTGTTGAAGATGCACATAGTACACAATTGCTCAAACACCCGCGGGTACAAGGGTCGGAGTCGGTGTGCAGCGCCGAAGTACTCGTTCGACCAGGAATGGGACTCGAAAAAGGAGCACCATCTGGGCATGTGGACACCTTTTCTTTTCTCGTATAACAGCCGAGAGAAGAGCGCATTCCTGGACCTCTATGGGAGCGATGAGGTGCCGAGTCTGCAAATGATCTGTTTGCAAATGCTGCAGATCCACATTATCAGGACCGCTGAAATCGCATGGCACATCACCGAGAGCCAGCATCCGACCAAGCAGGCTGCGGCGAACGCAGCAATCGACTACCTGTTGGAGCACGTCGTGTGCAAGTGCCCACCCGTCTTCCTTAACAAGATCTGCACGACGATCCTCGACTGCATCGAGTACTTGCTCCCCGACCCACTTTTGATGGAACGGTTCGTCAACTTGTTGGTACACGCGAATATTAAAAAACTTGATCTTACCACCCGGCCCAGGTCCCTCCAGCGGGCGGTGTACTCGAGGCTGGACCAGCTCACCCACCTCGAGGTTCTGACCATTGAGAAAAGTCGGTACTATCAGAGTCCAGTGCCCTATCCGGTCGAAGATTTTGTCCTCAAGGGAGTTAAGAGCATGCCAAACTTGCAGAAAATCACCCTACATGACAGGTAGGGTTGGACATTTGGAAACATGGTAGAAACTACCAGGAGGTCGAATTTTTCCATTTTTGTAACTAACATGTTTCATCGAATGGCTTCAAATTGTATGAATTATTTTGTATAAAGATTTTATTTTCTTTATACCTTTCTAAAAATCAATACAACTGACAAATTCATAGAAATTAAGATAATGTAACCTGTAATGTATATTGTACATTTCATCTGCTTTCATTATCTTGGTCATGGATTATGTATCATCAGGTACTTTACATGTGATGAAGTGTAGGGGCTGTTGGGGGTGATTATGATACTGTGTTGAAATTGAGTTTGCACATTCATTCAAAATAATGTTTTCTTATACTTTGGTTATTTCTATTTTATATTTATAAGTAATATAAATTATAAATTATATTTTTGTTATTTTTTATTTGAAAATTCATTATGTCATCTTTTAGTTTATTAAAATTAAAATAAACTTGAATAAATTTATAGAGTTGTTTTTTTTGTTCATTTATAATGTACTTTAATACAGCATCTCAATGAAAATAAATAAAATATACAGTTCAATTTATATGAACTAACTTTATACTTTTATTTATAAAATTTACTATATACAAAAATGTTCCCAATCTTTATGTAAGTTTTATCAGACAAAAATGAAATTTTATCATGTTTCAATATTTCTTCACAAATGTCAGTTTCCTACACGAATGATATAAAAATAATTTCTGATTTATAGATTGCTGATTCATGTATAACTCTATTTCTTTTCATAAAATTTATTTTAAGCCATTTTAAATTATATTGACATTTGTATTGACATTTAGCATTTAGATTATGAGAAAGCAAAAAAAATAAAAAATAGGACACTAATCTAAACGCAAGAGTTTTTAAAAGGCCAATATTAGAATATTAGAATGAGAATTACAAAATAAATGAATCAATAGCTTGGATGCAAAAACCGATAATATTCTATATAATTTCAGATCAAATAAAATTAAAATCTTTCAATTTCTGTAGACACAATTTTGTTAAATTTTGTTTAAGTTTAATAATGTTTACAAAATCATTTCTTGAAATGTTGGTAAATGGATTTATCTGTTTATGCCTATGAGTTACTAGCATAAATCTAAAACAAAAGTTGAAAAAGTTTAATTGCAATTCAACTGAACGTTGATTATTACAGATGTACCGACGACATAGTGATCTCAGTAGTGAAACACTGCCCAAAACTCAAAGCGCTGGATGTCTTTCGCTCATACTATGTGACAAACAGCTGCACCAAGCACCTTGCCAAGTGTAAAAACTTAGAGGAAATCAATCTGACGGAAACATCGGTGACATCAGATGGGTTGTACAAAATAATCATGGGCGTTCCAACGTTGAACAAAATCGGCACCTTTCAGGACATTTGGGAACTGATAGGCAGCTTGTACGAAAGAAATGTGATTTTGAATTTGACTCAGGTGAAAGACGGGCTAAAGTGCAAGGACCTCGAGATCTTAGTATCATGTCCAATGCTGACTTATTTGCACATCGACTGTCTCAGTTTCCACAAATCAATTATCCCGATTGCCAAGCTGAGACATCTCACCGAACTGATGGTGGATTATGGCGACTTCATTGACAACGGAGTCAAGGACTATCTTAAGCTCAAAGGTCATACTCTTCGAAGACTGACGCTCAGGAGCTGCTCGAACGTTGAAGAGGAAACAATCAGGTCGCTCTGTCCAAATCTTCGCTCGCTTGAGGTGACCCGCGTGCCACCTGCGCAAATTGTCATTATCAATCGAGGATTCACACGAAAACGTTACCGATTTCTGCATGACGCATGCGTCCTCTTGGCTGTCTTTCTCTTTCTCGCCATCTTGACTATATTTTTCATATCTTTTGGTAAAAAATAAATTACTTCTCAAACGCTATTGTTTATATATCAAGTGTATTGAGTGCACCATCTACAGACGATTTTTTTCAACAAATTAAATTTGTTTCAGAAAAAATTGCCCTCGAATAATGTTTTGTTTTTGTTTTTTAAATTTCTGTATACCGCAGTTTGTTGCTAAAAGTCATCGCTATATGGCGCCACTAACGATATGGCAATAGTGTTTTTTTATTGAGTCTGACTTTAGAAAAATGATTTTGTGGGACGTAAATAAAAATAAATAAACATATCAACAATATATTTTTGTTTGCCGCGAAAATCATTTATTGTTTTTACATACATTTTTATATATTTTATATATAGAAAACGTATGACCAATTTTACTGTAACAATAATATTAGTTCCAAATTAATGGTATATTGTTTGTCACCATTTTTAAGAATTGTTGCTCACAGTTTATTTTTTTTATAAGTCTCAGTGCCTTTACATGTTAGGAAAGTATGTTTAATCCAAAAATTCAATGATGATTTTTTAAATTAAAAAACAAATTTGTATATTAATTTTGCACACGCTCGTTATTCAATTTCAAAATAGCAAACAAGTTTTCATTTCGCAACTGAAGTTCCGAAGTTATAGATTTGTTTAAAAGAAATCATTATATTATAATCTTGATTATTTTTCTACGCAATCAACAAAGGCTATAAAGTACAAAATACATATATATATATATATGACTGTTATTTATTATACTTTCTTTTGAAAACTCAAATTTGTGACGATATGAAAGGTGTCTCAGACTGGCTTGTTTACAAAAACGAGTCAAGGTCAGGAAGTCATACAACAGTTGTTTTTACTAAATATAATTAATTTTTTGAAATTTTAAGAACGACTGATACTTTTTATTTTATGAAAACAATTGTTGTATGACCCCTGATCTTAACTCATTTTTTGTAGAAAAATCAGCCTTTTATATTACCTTAGGTCAACTAAAAACGGACCATAAAAATATTAACTAAAATATATATAATAGTAGTAGTAGTAATATGACAATAACATGAACAAATCAACCGACATGGTGCTAAATAAAAACAATTATTTTTCAATGCATCAGTTTATTAAAATTGATTATATTTATGATTCATGAAGTCTGTCCATAATTATATTTAGATCTCAGATTTGAAGACATTTTATTGAACAAATTATGTATATCTACGTTTTTGTTCAATGTTATGTTTTTTATAAAAAAAGCAATGTATCTGACAAATATTATGTTTGATGTATACACACATACACATACAAACTCACACAAAGCAAATCTTATAATTAAATATTTAAATTGTTTTGTACCTATGTTAAGTTTATTTCTTAAGTATAATATATGTGGATCAAATTTATCTAATAAAAAATTTATTGTAAAAATCGAAAAATACCTCTTTTCATTATTTGATATACGTATACTTGCATTTATTTTTTGGTTAACAAAGAATATCCTTGATCTGTAACACTATTCCTGACTTGCGGCTCAAATAAAAATAGTACGTTTGGCGTAAGAGGAAAAAAAGCTAAAATTAAATAATAAAATCACTCACGAAGCAAATTAATTTTCGAATTATGGAATGATCTAAAATAAATAATCACAACACCAAATATATTGCCGCACTTTTGAAAAGCCTTCTGCTAAGTAAAACAAATCTGTCGGTAAAGTAGATTTCTGTGAATTTAAAGAGACATCGCCAACGTTGCTTTTTGACGTTTTGAAATGTTTTGATCGGGTTCAAAGTTATGGAGGTTAGAATACATCAATCTCGATCTCTTACGTTTAATACTACATCTCAAAGAATGACGAAATATCATTGAGTTGAATGGACAAAAAATGGCTATCATTAATTGCATCCGAGGTCAATTTTCTTGTAAGTTTTAGAAAGACATTAATTTTTTAACTTAAATTTGTTTTGTATGATATACAACCTTATAATTACCTTAAGATGAATATAAATATTTTGTTGTCTTTAAATGTAGAATATCATTAATTTATTAATTTTATTTCTTTATAAAGGTTTTTTGGCGGGAAAGAATACTTCATCCGTACAATTGTTTATTCGTGAGAAATCAGAATTTGTACCAAAACGTGTGCTGGTGTTGACAAAGATATCACGTTACCAAATTGAAAAAATTAGAGAGCCCAGCTTGGATGAGTCGTTATTAAAAAAACGACTGCTAGAAAGAGGTTCCAATTACGATGCCATCCTTGCCACGCACCATAAAAACAAGTTAACGGAACAGAAAACCATTGAAGTGCTCAAAAAGAATAATATAGAGTTCAAATTAATTGACAGGTTTGATAACACTATTGAAAAATGGAATTAACAAAAGCACTGAGGATTCTTTTTCTGAAACATTTTTTTTTCCAGGTTTAGTATAAACAATCCGAGTATCGACTGGGCAGATTTAGTGTTACCAATTGGCGGAGATGGGACTTTTCTATTAGCATCAAATTTGATAAAAGACAACACAAAACCAATCTTGGGTATTAACTCGGACCCTACCTCGTCGGAGGGCAGGTTATTACTGCCAGCCAAATACACAAACGACATCAGTACAATTTTCGACAGACTCCGATGCGGATCATACAATATTTTAATGAGAAGTCGGATTAGGGTTGTTCTGCGAGGGGAAAATATTTGGTCCAGAGCATTTCATTTGCACGATAAAGGCATTGTTACCGGCGAGCAAAGGTTGGGCGAGCTAAGTTACCAATCTTTTAGTTTTAGAACATTTTAAAACGCATTTGAAAAAAAGCGTTTACAACAGATATTTTTGAGATAGCTTGACTTTTTATTATTTTGGTAGACATATGTGGAAGAAATTAGAACAAGTTTAAACATAAAATAATATCCCATGCTTTACCTGATAACTTATATCAAAGTTATAGATAAACTAAATTGATAGGGTAGTTTCATAAGAAATAAATTATTTTATGTACATCTGCTTACACTTTTTTGAATAGATGAAATTGAAAACGGGGTGACAAAATTGTTGCATTTAAGTTTTTGAGGGTGTAATATATAATAGTTTAATTATTACAGATTTCCTATGCATTTATCAATTTCAGGTTCTACAAGGAAAAAGAGGAAAAAGATTTTGAAGAAGATATGATTTGTCAAAGAAGGCTTCCATGGTTAGCACTGAACGAGGTAAGAATAGATTTAAAAATTATATCATTGGACAGACGAAGAACCTGTGAAATGAAAATCTTTATTCTTTTAATTACTTCAATTTTTAATTTCATTTTTATAAAATAACAAATTTATTCGAATTTCATAATTACCTGAACAATTATCTATATATTTTTAAATATTTTTAGGTTTTTGTTGGCGAATCACATTCAGCTCGAACTAGCTCGCTGTTGATAAATACAGACGAGGATGGG
This sequence comes from Trissolcus brochymenae, assembly GCA_030523145.1. Lineage (NCBI taxonomy): Eukaryota > Metazoa > Arthropoda > Insecta > Hymenoptera > Scelionidae > Trissolcus > Trissolcus brochymenae. Next base: position 63,714 of record JAQQRF010000416.1, read on the forward strand.
GATTTATATCATAAAGTAAAAAGCTCTGGACTGTGTGTGAGTACAGGAACAGGATCAACGTCGTGGTATGAAGCTATCAACTGTGTGTCAGCTCAAACAGTTAGAGATATTTTCCAAACTGCGAAATGTGATAGCTTTTTCACTGATGAACAAATTGACATGATTTCAACAACTTATAACAATAGCTTGCAATTTCCCGCTGGTACGTAATTTATATGCTTTTTTTTAACTTGTTACTTTGTTGCAATTTTATTATGTTTTATTACAAAAAAATGGATAAATCACATTTTGTTTTTACAGACGATTCAAGGCTGAGCTATGCCATCCGTGATATGATCATTCACAAACACCTTTCACTGCCAAAGTACATGCATTCACGAGGATTCTGTAAAAAGCTATCAGTCCGGTCGCTATGTTTCGACGCTGGACTAGTTTTCGACGGAGGCATCTCTGTCCCGTTTAACGCAGGGACGTCTGCATCGATGGAAATTCACCCTGACGATGCCTTGTGCAATATAATTCTAGACTGAACGAATGTTAAAATATTGTTGATATAAATATTTTACTGTTTTTTATCAGTTTTTATACTATATATAGTTGCAACTAGGCATTTCAAATGGTTTCTTTTAAAGCGGAAATTTTTGGTCTTTTTTATTTTTCAACTTGAACAACTGGTTTGAAACCAGACTTATAGTCAATACTGTATTTTTTGACACGGGGACAAGACTTTTATTTTTTAACTCTTTGATTTCCAATTGATTGACAACAGCTCTGTTCAGCATTGTATTTCCTCTGTTTTAAATTTATCTAAACTGTTACAAGAGATATCTTTGGTTCTTTTTTTTCCTTTACTATCAGCTTTCAATTTCACGTAATAGCCTTCACGCTTCATTTTTATGATTGTTTTTGTAATTGTTTTACTAGAACTTTTGAAATAATATTTGCAGTTTCTGTACAAATAAAGAGAAATATGTAGGTTTGGACATAAATTTATATTTTCGTGATTATTATACAAATGGCAACACTATCATACAATGAGGATTGGAAGAAATTCAAAATTTGATCGCCCTAAAAGTTGTTTTTTCTAAAAAATTTTGATGACTGCGTGTTACTTTCATTTAGTGCAAAATAAAAATTTTGTTTTAATCCAGATCAAAAAAATATTTGATCACAAAAGAGTGTTTCATATATTGATAAGCTCAAAAGCTTTTTAATATTTGAATTAACCCAAAAATTAAATTTCTATACAAATAAATTAGTACAAATAATAATAAATTGTTGGAAATTTAAAAAATGAACAATTAAATAAATAAACGTAACACGCATTAACAAAAATCTGATTACAGTGGTACATTAGTTTGTACAACGGACAGACGTTTGAGCAGTTACAGAAAAAGTGTGAAATGTTAATAATAAAATTACAGAAAAAGAGGTGTCGAAAAAACAATTAAATCGATAATTACAAAACACGCTTTTTGTATACATTATTATTTACAATGAATTGAGTCTAAGTCTTTCATTTAACTCTGAGTAGAATAAAAAAGAGTGCTCTACGTTAAGGTATTTACATAAGTTGTTACATCGTTCATTTAAAAATTTTCAATTGATTGCTATATTATTACGAATACCTGAAATAAAACTTTAGCAATTCAATATTATCTCTGCGTTTTGTAATCAAATTACTGCTTCTGCCTCAACGTAGAATATTCACCTTAATATTCATTTTTGTGGCTTCACCGTGCATCGATTCAAGAAAAATATATATCTGCAAATATATAGCACTGCACTATTTGTTGAACGCGTAAAAAATTGTTGAGTCATACAAAATTATCTGAATCCTGATTAAACACATTAATTGTCATTGTCAGATACTACAATACAATTTTACTATTGTAAATAAATAATTTTCACATCTTGACGCACAATTCAAACAAAACATTCAAATCTACGAAAATTAATTTTATACAAGAATATCAGATTAAATCCTCTTAACTTTTGAATTGATACATTTTACATAGAATGTAATTTTCATCTGTGCATTTGCACGACAAAATAAATTGTCCTCCTACGCAATAATTATCTACACAATAATTATAATGATTCGTAATACAAGAATACCTTTCAGACGTCATCCTCAGCCAAACAAAAATGTGTTCAATCAAGACGCAGTCTAAACATTCCATCAATCAATTCAAAATCAGCTACAGTTTAAAAAAACGCTAATTTGAAAAAACAACAGATATTACTTTTTTTTCTAAGGAAACGATTATTGTTTCCTCGGCAATGTTAAGTAACAGTGCTTGGTCAATCATGACCTTTTATCACATGGCAAAGAATTGGCTGACCACGTCTTCAATGTAATCGGGCCTTTGCTTCAGATCAATCGAAGAGTTTTGAGTTTTCACGTGACGGTTTCGCAGTTGACGCCAACGTTCAAGAGTATTTGTGTATTCCGAGATCTTATCATATTCATTGAGTTGCTCATAAACATGCAACAGACCTCGGTAATCGTATTCCAAACCACTGTAGCTATTGCCAAACAATTTGAGACCTACAATGAAAGATAAATTTTAAAGAAAAGAAATGTACAACAAAAGCTTACAGAAATGTCGAAATATTTTGCTTTTTATGGCTTTATAAATAAACAAACAATTACCAATAGCTATGCTTCTGCAATAGAGTTTTTCGGCGTCTCGATATCGATACATATCAAAATTGTAAAGAGATGCCAAGTGACCAATACTCAAACCAACTTCAAAATCTTCAGGTCCCAACAATTCTTCTTTTATGCTTATCGCTTTCAAGTGCATTGCTTCAGCTTCCTGAAAAGATCAATGAAACATGAAACTATTCATAAAGTACTCTATTTTAAAATAAATGAGTTTTAAAAATATTAACCTCATATTTTCTCATGCTTTGGTAGAGCCGGCCCAAGTTACCATAATGCTTTGCTGTCTGTACGTTACGTTCACCGAAAGCAATTTTGGCAAGGTTCAAAGCTGAGAGATGCAAGTTCTCGGATTTAACTAAAAGATTGTGGTCTACAAGAGGTGTAGGTCTGTCGAGAGCTATCTCCTCTAATACCAAGGCCTGCACACGTTTTGCACTGGATAGCATTAGATGTTGGTCTGGTAGTAGTTTCTCCATTATCGAGGTGGCTTCATTCGAATGATAACTAAAAAATAATTAATTTATCACATTTACAAAAGCTGCTAACAATTAAAACCGAATCACAACAAATGCAACAATATTTACCTCGCTTGATCGAATTTTCCTGTACTATATTCGTGGACGTAAAACGCGTACGCCAAATCTTCGTGAGCAATTGCGACAAGAATATTGCACTTACCAAATATCGCTTGTCTGATTTCTAATACGCGCTGTTGAAATAACAATCACATTAGTTCACATTTTATAAATCGTGTTTTAACTGATGTCTCAAAATTAATTAGCAAGACGTCGTACTTTATAGATGGATACACTATCGAGGATGCTGTCGTAATTGAGTAGGTAGAAACCGTAATCCGTGAGTGCGTCGCTGTATTTCGGGTGGTCTGGCCCAAAAACTTCGTTAGCTAGGTAAACAGCTTGCTTACTAAGCAGACCTGCCTTCTGAAATTCACGTTTTAATACGCAGGATTTAGTTGCCTGGCGTAGTACGTCTACAATGATCCGCGCTGGTAGAGATGATTTTAGCTGCTTCAACGCTTCTATACTCCAACTGAGAAAAAAATATTGAATTCAATTTTTAGTAACACTATAAAACAAAATTTTCTTCTTTAATTTTTTAGTTTTTAATTTGATAATATTGTAGAAACTAATAAAGCTTGGACATTTTCAAACAAACCTATAAGACTGTTCATATTCACTCTTTGCAAAGAAAAGAGCACTGAATTCACAGTAAAGCGCAGCATGATTAATTTCAGTATACCCAGCTGACTTGAGTTTTTCTAAGGTTTCTAGCGCTAATTTGTAAGTTTCGGCTGCCTCAATGAATGAACTGTACGCAGTTTGTGCATGGAGTAATCTGAAAATAATAAAATAAAACAGAATAAACAACGTTATCAAGTGTGAGCAATGTGATTAAATAAAAACAGAGAAAGGATTTTTGATTGTTTAATGTCAAGCACTGACTTGCGACAGCAGTCTAAAATTCGACGCCAAGTTGAGAGCTCATCGTTCCCTTTGAGACACAATTCTTTGCAACGTTCGAGGATCTTTTGACTGTCTACGTAGCAGCCCGCGTCGCTGTAAAATCCACCAAGCCTCAGGCCTAAATTTATGATTTTTTCTCGAGCGGTCGGCTTGTCTTCCAGGCTGAAGCTGCACATCTGATATTTGATGTACAGTTCAAATCCAATTTTTGTACCGTGATCCAAGAGGGCCTAAGATCAAAGAAGAAAATAAAAATTGCAACTCAAATCCGCTTTTTACAATCAAATTTTAGATTCTGGAATCATCTAGTTTTATTGATGAGCATGATGATATAATGAAAAATAGAGCTGAGATAAGATAATCATTGATAAAAAAATCGCATAAACTTAATTGCATGAACTTAAGTCAATTTCATATTTGATTCTCATATATTCTACATATTTGGTGTTTTATTGTACATTTATTATTTTAATTTATTTTCTTTCTAATTTGGGGACAATTTTTACCTGAAAACTTTGCAGTAAGTGCGTGCGTCGTCCAGATACTTTGAGCAAAAGGTCGAATGTTTTGAGATCGCTTAGTTCCATTCCTAGCAGACACAGTCTTTTTTGTTTGTATAGCTGTAACAGAAAAATTTAATTTCATGAAAAAAAAAATATATATATATATACATATATATATATACATATATATATGTAGATAAAATGAAATGTAAAAGACAATAATGAATTTCTATCTCGTTGATTCAGATTTTTGGTATTGTAATGAAACAATTAAAATTTGCTGTCAGAACAATGAAGTTTGATGAAAAGCTACTTCTCCGTGTGTTGTTTAAAAATTGATAACAAGCCGGCGCAACAATATCTCGCATCGTTGACGCAACGATGCTTTTATTTTCATTTGAATTTGTGCGTCGTGAAAAATCACTTTCATCTTATTGTTCAATTAATAGTTTTCCGTTGGTGATATCATTATCGTATATGTGATTTTCCCCTTTAATATATTTCAGACTAAAAAATTTTTCTTTTAAATAATTTGTAAGTTAACCTATTATAACAAGATGAAGCCACATTTGGTGACAATATTTCTCTGGATATTTATTTTCTTTTATTAATAATTAATGAACTAATTTTTTCATCTTCTTACATTGGGTCGTGTCCTCTGTTTTGAATTGAATAAGAAATGAAATAATCTAGATTTGAGATATAACACAAAAAATTGAGATTGAATCTCATAGACGAATGGAGAAAAATAATTCTCGCCGTATTATTATGATTGAAAATAGGTCATGTTTACCTACTTGCACGTTTATTCGCAAGTGGAATACTCGATTGAAGAGTTTTTTTCGAGGACTTTTTTTAATTTCAAATTTAGAAATAAATTTCTCTTTATTTTGTCTGATTATTTGAATGCATTTTAGTTGAAAATTCAATATGAAAGAAAAAAAATTGATTAGCAAACAAATTTTTGTAAATAAATCATTTAAAAAATGTTGAATATAACCCATCCTTGGTTGTGTGTGTGTTTTTTAATGCTGACTTTTGAGATTGAAAAATTTTCAAACAATCGCAAACCTAAGCTGTTAATCATAAAACAACCGGTCAGAATATTCTTGTCAATTTATTTTTAAAAAATGGCAGTTTCAATGAATAATAGTTTGTTTGACTTTAAATTAGTTTGTCTTGAAAACAAAAAGAACGTTTTTTAAAAATAAACATTGAAATGAAATGGACAGATCGATTAATTATTTTTTATCTGATTTTATCTAACTTTTATGATATAACTTATGATATAACTTTTATGATATTTAATTTACTTAATAAAGTAACATTATTCGGTCATTCAGAATACAATGGTAATACAAGTATACTTATTATTATAATATATAATAATATAATCAAAAATATAATTTAAAAGGGGTTCAAACGTTTGTTAGCATTGATATAGAATGAATATTAATATATGAAAAAAAATAATAAAATGCTCGTTTTTTTAATAAATTAAATAATGATAGAAAATTTCATTTTGTTAATTAATGGAAACGTTAAATCAACACAGAAAAACAATTTTTGAATTTAATTTTGATATATTAGCAAGAATAATTCAGAGTTTTTTGTAAATGTCTTTTACGAAATAGCAACTTTTCATAAAACTTAAATTTTAAATCTGTTTATGTTTTCTCTTTTCAAAACATTGATAAGAACCATTTTTAAACATTTTCAAGATATATGTCAAGTTTCACTTTCTTCTATCTTGAAGGATCCAGATGGCAAAAATTCCAAATATGTTAAAAAAAGATTAAAAACGTCGTCTTTACTCTGCTTATTATAAATTTTTCATGAATATTATCTAAACTCGAATATTGAGAAGAAAATAAAAGACAAACAAAAATTGAAACCGGGTCTGCTGCTTTATTGACCGCTTCAGTTCGTCACGACTCATAAGTCAGACAAAAATATGTTCCACCTATACACATGATATGCTTCTTCATCTTTGGTGCTAGACCAAACTAGTTTTTTTTGTTTAAACTTGTAAGCTCATTTTTTTGTTATCTCTAGATCCTACAACTGGAATTCTTGTTTATTTTTACATCGCAATCTAAGTTACGTTTATCAGCAATGGTTCCAAAGATCCACAATAGAAAAATAAACAAAAATAATGAAACTGAAAAAGAAAAAAAGAAAGAAACGAAGATCAAAATTGTTGAGAAAATGTTTAAATTGATTCAGTATCATTTATCGTTAATACATAAACATAAAAAAAGTGTACAGCGTGAAACAGAAACAAGAAATCAAACAAGTTAAATTCTCTCAGGTCAGTTTGACATCTTGCCATCATTAGTGTTTACATACACCTCTTTGTGTGTCTTATGTTTTGGATACTCTGAATAGTTGGAAATTGACATCAAATGAAAAATCAGGATTAATGGAAAGTTGTGTTGAAATTGTTTGTTGTTAGGTACCTGGTAGTAGAGATCGAAGATGACGACATCGGGCAGGTGGTCGAGGTGCCTCCTGAGCTCGATGAAGTGATTTGTGACGGTGGTGACGCTGAGCTCGTAAAGGCTCGGGACAGTTTGTGCACGGCTTTCGGCCATCGTGTGGCGTTTATAAGCCACAACAATCCCGAGATGTTGGGAGCTCGTGCGTCTCCCGAGGGCAAACCAACTTTGCCAGCACAAGTGACAGCCAGCACGTATCCAACCGAATAATCAATTTTCAACAATGATCTCAACGCGCTGCACACAGTATGTTGTTTATTTTTTTTTATTTTTCTATTTTGGTAGTGTGATTGGTCAAATAAGTGATGTTGATTCTTATACTCCGTTGCCCTAAGCTCACGTGTCCAAATGACACAATGGATGCATATGTGTACGCACACGAATACACGATTACGGACCTACTGCTGCTGCCAGAGAACACGGCCCTGCACTGCACCGATCCGACCACCCACTCTTTTAACCCGATCACTCATGTTTACGTTTACGCCACCTAGATCAACGTGGCGCGCAGCTCGGTTCCCACGCCTCCCGCCATTTTGTTCAAATTTTTTTTAATTCTCAAATGTTCATTTTTTGTAAAGTAAAAGTCAAATTAAATAAAAATACTTCAACAAAATTATTGGCATTATTGAGTCAGCAATCTTAATTTTTTCCTAGTCACTATTCATACAATAAATTGTTTTTATTGTTTGTTAAAGATTTTTTTTTTAATATTTCGAGATTACATTTTGAATTAAAAATGACTATCTTTTAAAAATATTTTTCATGAGATTCATCTAATCGTCAAGAGCATTTTGTTTTTAAAATATTTTGAAAGTTATTTAACATTTTAAACTCTGAAAGGTGCTGCCCCCTACAGAGCGCTTTGACAAAGTTGTCAATTCAAATATGAACCATTTCAAATATATTTTGCTGTAGTTCAGATTAAATAAAAGCTTTTGAAAAGATGTAACTTGTTAATGAAAGTATAATTGGTTTTGGAATTGTAATTTGGATAACGATTGAAAATACATTCATAATATTCTTAACAATGATTTCGAACAAGGGGCAGTTTTCAGTTGTTTTAGAATCACTTCTCTGACAGAGCGCATAAGGCTTTTATTGACATGTGAAATATTGATATTTTGTTGTTCGTTCAAATTTAACAATTTTGATCGATTGAACACGTGAACTAAACAATTCTTCGATTCGATTCAAATTACTGCAACAGAGACAATAATTATGCATCGACATTGTTTTGGGGCCATGATTTTTTTAAATTAGAGCTAATAAAAGTAATATCAACACGAAGAATGACCACCGTCTTCTCGGGCCGATTGTGTGTGTGACAGTAATAATACATTGACGATAATGGATAGTATAGAGGACCGAAGTGATTGTAACAAAGTTTGTGCTGAGAGAAAGTGCGAGGATGAATATCCAATTGAAGAGTTCACGTGCTCGCTTTACATCTCACGGGCATTGGAGCGTCAAGTTCAGGGCCCACAGACGTCGCTGGATAATTACCTGTCGCGCCCACGACTCGAGCAAGCAATCCAAGCGTCCGAACCTATCAATTCCTGGCAAGTTTCAACTACATCCTGCGCACTAATTGCTGCGTTTGCTGATGAAAGTGATGCTGATAAGCTTCTGCAGAGAGCAGACCTTGCAAGAATCCTCGATGGGCCTGTTCAAGTAAACAAAACCTGTTTGAATGTTTTTTGTCTTACAACATTTATTTCAAAAACAAAAAAAATGTAAATTTAAGATACTTAAAATAGTATTTCTCAATTGACAATGAAGTTCCAAATCTCAATTTTATCTGATCTTGACATTGTTTACTTATTACTATAAGATAAGCACCTTAAAAATGGGCTAATCTGACAAATAATTTTTCAGGTAGCTAGATTTTCGGCGAAGGACTGCAGGTATCGTCAGACAGTTCTTCTGCGAGATGTCCCCAGGGCTATTCCAATCCAGGATCTGAGTTCCGCCTTGACCAAACAAGGCATTAAAACAGGAAAAATTGAACGTTTACGTCAAAGCATTCGCGTCGAGGTACTGTCGACTCAGTTACACTCGCAATTTCTCTAACAAAAATAGAAACATTGTCATGCGTGATTATATTTTTCTTGTTTTAATAATTGTTCATAACATCTCTGGTGATGCAAAATTATTCACTAGTTGCCCATAATTGTTTACAACTTGACTTTTCTATGCAAATGAATTGAAATAGAGTTGAATAGAATTTTTTTTCCTCCAGAAAAAGCTATAGAGCTCAGTACCGCAAGTTCGAAATGACCTCGTTTGATAAAATTTTTCATGAAAAAAATTATGTATTTATACTCATGAATATTCAATGAATTTCTTTCCAACATATTGAATTTCAAACTGCATTCTCTATTTTGAGAATGAATAATAGAAAAAAAATAATAATAACAAAAGAGGAAGGAAAGAAAAAGAAAAACAACCCAACATCAATCCGTTTATTTCGTAAAAGAGATATATAACACGTGAATGATTTTTCGAATGGAAAGTAACAATTGTTTGTATGGTCAAAAACGAAAAAGTTTGTTTAATATCTTATTCTAAAGATGTTATAATCCGATTTGTCGAACGATTGATCACTTGAAAAGTTGTGTAAGAAATTTTTGTGTTTTTTTTTTTTAATTTAAAATTAAAAAAATGGTAGTCATAAGAGCAAATAAATATATTGAAATAAAATTGTATTTACATCCCGGTTTATTAAATGTGGTTTGAACTGTACTGTTCATGACATTTATTCATTTTTATCATCATGCGGTTTTTAAGATTAGTCAAAGATAGTTGGTGAAGGTGCAAGCGAATGTACAGGGCGGTCTGGGTCGCGCATTTTATTAGAATTATATCCTTGAGAGTGCGCGAACAAGAAAGTGTGTCCATTCAAACGCTCTATAATTTAACAACATTTGAATTAAACGCTTTTACAACAATACTCGCTCATTTTCAAAAGGATAAATTATAATTGATCAAATACATTCAACAATATTTGTATAAAAACAATTTTTTATATCAAAATTGAAAAAAATGTGTTTGTATAAAAGTAATTTGGTTTCAGATTCTCGATGCAAATCAGTACGAACTTCTTTTGCAACGCGGTCTGGACTTTTTTGGAGCTGTACGTTTCGGAGTTGTGCCCGAACGATACTGGCAGGGAGCTTTTCCCTCAACCATATCTTCGACGGCAGGATTTCCCACTTGCAATTATGTGGAATCGACCAGTTCTCAACAAAATGACGGAGTTTTGCAGTGTTACCGATGCCAGGGATTTTGGCACGTAGCAGCCAACTGTAGACACTTGCAGCGTTGCGTTCGATGTGGGGAGCCGCACAGCGTTGAATTTTGTCCTAGACCAAGAAACAATCCTGTTTGCTGTCACTGTTCTGGACCACATCATGCAGGTCTTTATTTGATCTCTCAAATTTGAATTACAAATTTCTGATACTGAACAAAATTTGGAATGAACGAATCTTTCGTATAAATAATTTTGAATTGTCCTCAATGGGCTACCGGCTGGATAAAATTTAAGATAACAATAATAAAAACATGTTACCCCTTTAATTACAAAAAAATTAGTTGTAATTGTCATTTGATTTTAAACTCGATCTTGTAAAAGTGATCGTATATTGCGTATGAAAATACTGAATTTTATTCTCTTTCAAAAAGAAACATATACATTAGCATTTTTACTACACAGTCGTTTCTAATTGAATCGCAAATTCTGTTATTTTTATGTATAACACATTGGTGTGTTCTTTCAACACGTACATATTAATTGTTTATGTTAAATAGGATACAAACAATGTCCCGTGCGACTTCAGCTTGTTAATGCGACTCCCGTGAGCGTAATGCTCAGCACGATTTGTACGCCTGCAAAAACTGTCAAGCCATAAATCTCGACGCAAGAAACTTTTCCAAACTCTGATCCACCACACTGATGAGAAACAACGAAGAAAAAAAATCTTTTCGCAAACCTTTGTTTCACATTTGATTCTACTTTTACTTTTTTTTCATACTGAACAAACTTGAACTTTTTATTTTGTTTAAAATTTTTTGTATACAAAACATGTACTTAGATAAAATATACAATCATAAATGTGATATTAATATTATTATTAACTAATGAACATGTATTTGTTTTGAAAATGTAATGTGTATTATGTAAAATATAATTAAAAGTAACGGTGTTAGCCGAAAAGGTAAGATACCTTTAGTAAAATTACAGTTAATTTCACACTTTTATAACGAGAATCTTTCTCTTTCAGATGATTGTTCGATCAACTTTCAAAATTCGTCCTTTCGCTTTCGATGCTCGCAATAACATGGGCCCGAAAAATGCAAAACCAAGACAACCGTGAGGCATTGCACTAATTGGATATGACGGATGGATGATTGATGAGCCAAGCAATTAGCATGAGTTAGGAACTAGTCTGGGATGCTCGTACAATGAGGTTCGCCGGGTTTTTGTCGATAAATGTTCTCTCGCGAAGCGTTCCACTTTCTTCGCAAAGTGGGTCTCTGTGACAAGTACGGAGAAGTTGAGACCGATACCAATCAGTCTGCCACCGGCTGCGCGCCTACTCGCCGGCGATGCACTTGACACTCTCGCGTTACTTTTCTAACATTTTTAAAGCTCGTTTTGAGGTATAAAAATTCGGTGCCAGTTTTTTTAAGAACTTGACATTTTTTTATGTTTGTTTAAAGTGTATAAAGATGAGATTCAATTTACACAAAATCATCATATAGTAAATTTTACAATGTTAAAAATTTTAATTTTTTTGAATGAGAATATTAGTTTGAGGAAAAGTGTGAAAATATATGGAAATCTGTAATAATATTTCGGTGAGAAAACTGATATACAGTGAGGCATCTACAAAAGTGCGATTTTTGATAAGATTTTGACATAAAGACAAAAGTTAAAAAATAAAAACATATACAATTTTATTGAGTTTAAAAATTAAAATTAAAAAAAATATATTATTAAAATAAGAATATAAAATGTACATCCAAGAAATGGAAATACATTCAGAGCCACTGTTTGATTTGTAATCTGAAGGACAACAATAGCTAATTATTATTTATTATACTTGAACAATTCAACTCGGCTATTGTTACTAATTATATATTTCAGCAATCAGATTTTGTCTCAGACAATGCCTCGAGGTAATGAGTAATTTTTTTAAGATCAAGGTTCAGATCCTACAACTCGTTTAGTAAATCAGATTTCTTACAATCGTACACGAAAAATGATATGTTAAAAAAAAGAAAAAAACGAAAAATTGAACATTGTTAACATCTTCTAGTGAATGATCTTGTTTGTAGAGATGACCCGGTGGGCAGTGAGTTCTACTCTACCGGCTTTTCTGGTTTTGCTGATATTATGTCAGGCGTTGGGCGAACTCGAAGTATCAGCCGATGTTCCTCAGCGTCGCATCTTTTACAGCGAACAGACCATTGCCGTTGTGGATTTCGATGCGCGTACAGTCTTGAAAAATTGTAACATTATCGAAGCCTAGTAAGTTAACTAACATACAATCAAATAATGTTTTTTGTTATAAAAAAGAAAAAAACTTGTATAATTTATTAGTCTTTGAGTTGGGACAAAATTAATATTGTAGAAGAACAAATTGTAGATTCTTTGCTTATGCGCTTAACAATTATAAACAGGGCGATTAAGAAAATGAATAAATCAATGAAGAAACAAAACGAGTGATTACAAAAGAAGTCACGGCCTTTTTGCGCAGACAAACGTTAAGTTTCACAACGGCATGTCGTTACAAGATAATTACAAGATTTAAACGAGCGTATTAAAATTGTGATGTTCTCATAATTATGATCGCGCAATTTTCTAGCGAAAAGTCTGAGGCCGTGACGTTGCTCTCAAATCTTCAGAAGACGTCGTCTAAGCCTCGCAGAACGACCTTTCAGGAGATGCTTGCTATCATGGATCTCTGTGACGCTGTCGACAAGATACTCAATCCTGCAAACATAACTCATTCTTCTACAGACAATCCTCTCACCGAATTGTCACGATATCCCAATTACAATACAATTTTGTATGGCATATTACCAGGTACGATGAGAACAATTTTTTTCATCCAATAAAATTTTCTCTTCATTTGTTATACATTGTCATACATTTGTTTTTATTTCTAAGGTACAAAATGGTGCGGATTGGGGGACTTGGCTCATGATTATTTTGACATCGGATCATTCGCTAATGTTGATAGGTACATACATAATTAACGTGTAATATATTGTTTCAATTAATTTATGAAAAGTTTTATTATCTATAACAAATTGTTTGTTCTTACAGGTGTTGTCGAAATCATGACTTATGCCCGGTAAAAGTAAGAGCGTACAAAAAACGATACGGACTCATGAACATGTCTTTTTTTAGCAAGTAAATAATTCAAATCAAACAATTTTAATTAATAAAAAATGAAGTGATTAAGAAAAAACATTTGTTTAAAATGAAATAATCAGGCTAATACTAATTCATCTTTAGATCACATTGTGACTGCGATGAAATCTTTTATAATTGCTTGAAGGAGCAAAATCACAAAGTCGCCCGGGTGATGGGCAAAATTTACTTCAACGTGATGAAAGTACCTTGCATCGAGGAAATCCCGGCGGTCGAACGGACACCGAATGCTCCAAAGCTGCGCTTCACAAATGCAAAAAAACTTTTCTAAGACTTCACGGATTGAATGGAGTTGATGGCGTGGACAAAGTTCGATAAGCGAGGCACAACTTCCGAAATTCCATGACGAATTTCGGGCTTTGGGTGATTGTAAATATTTCCTGTCAATGAGAGGAGCCAATTGTACAGAATTAGAAAGAACAACAAAAATGAATAATGGAGGTACATTTTTTATAATCATGTAAATAATTGTTTTATGATAATATATATATATATATTTATAATGGTCTGATTTTTATCAAATGAAGAGTATGTTAATATTCTTATTGTTATTTTAAAAGTTATTAATTGAAATATAAAAATAATTTATATATTAAGACGAGATATGTGATTTATATGTAAATGTTTATATGAAACACAATTTTTGATAACAAATAAAAAAATGAATATTGATCATGCATTTGCTATTTAAAATCAATTTCATTGTAATGATTTAGTTGTACTTGTTTTGTTTCAGACGAATAAAAATTTTATAGTAAAGTATATTTTGTATGAAAGTGATCAACACCAATCACAATTATTACCTAAAAGCCAAAGTGTTTCTTTTCTTATGTGAATGTAAGAGTGCATCAGCAGTCTGCTAGGCAAACTTTCTACAGTGAAACTTGAATTATTCAGCAATAATTCTGCCACCTGACCGGACGACTCGCTTGCCAAGTTTCCCAATAACCTTATTAAAGCCGTTATCTGCAAAATAAATGGACAAAAAAGTTTTGCAATATACATATGCATGATACACGGATTTGGTCATAGTGTTACTTCAACATCGAATTTACATCTCGAATAAAATTTTTTTTTCCGACAAGTGATCATCAATCATAAATACTAGTATCTATTTTTAATCAATAAGAATTTTATTTTATAAATATGAAATTGCCTACCTCAACAACGTTGTGATTCTCATCAGCTAATTTGTTGTTAAGATTTTCTATCATGATTGCAACGCAGGGAAGAAGAAACTCGAAACAATTAGAATTAGACGAAAGCAAGGCAAGGAGCCACAAATCGTCAAATTCTTCAATATCTTTCAAGTTTTTGGTCATTTCTTTCGCCATATCAACGATCTCATTTTTTCTAGAAAAAAATTAAACGTTTTATAATTTTTGTTCTATTTAATACTGTTGTTATTATTATAATTATTATTATTAATTGACTATTTACGGAATAACATGATGCCCAACAAACAAACATCGAACCAATGCATAAATCACCGCTGTTCGAACAACATTGTCACAGTGACTTATTAATTTAATTAAGTGCTTAATGCAGTCTTGGGCAATTAATATCTCGATGCATTTCTGATTGCCTATTGCCAAGTTGCCTACTGTCCACGCACAAACTTCCTAAAAAAAGTTTCATTTCTTTAATTTATCAAAATAATTGAGAATGAAAAAGTAACAATGAAATTAAAAAAATAACATAAAAATTACCACTAAATGATAACTCATACTATCTAGTTCCGTTACTAAGTACGGTACACAATTTTTTGCTACAGCCAAACAAGCTTTTGCATTTCCCAAAGAAATGTTGCAACAACAACTGGCAGCTATTAGTTGGATTTGAGGATGATTCCCAGATAAATCCCTCGCCAAAGAATGGATTGCGTGATCCACACTAAGAAAGGCTTTTATATTTTCTTCGTTCTGCGAAATAAAAAAAACTATAATTTCAACTTTTCTATTCGAATAAAAATAAAAGAGTTCGTTTTTATATTTTTTTTAATTTTATATATTAGTAAAGATTGATATTGGATGAAAGGATAAAACAGTACCTGCAAAAGAGCGTTTTGTAGATCTCGATACTTCTTAATGTTCAATGATTTTTTCTTCAGATCCTTCGCTAAACCTGTGACATCATCTGGGCCTAATTTTGCGTTTCCACATTCCCCTAACGCGAATCTCGTTCGTTCAAACAACATTTCTCTGAAATTCTTGCGCTCACAAATTTTGAGCTCCCTCAACTCCTCGCGAAGGTGTTTGACTTCCTTGTGCTCATCATTTGTTGACATTGTCATTTTCACTGATTATTAAAATAAATAAACAACCTAGAAAGTGAACAAAAAATCCATTAACTGAATATTTACATTCATTTTTTTTTATTTCATAATGTTTTACGTTCGTACGTTTATTGTTTACCTTTGAATCTTTGAAAAGTACGTCGTCACAGTTGCCTCGCCGCTCAAGGGAAACATAACCTCGAAATGAAAACAACAATCAGCTGACAGGTTGTTTACATCAAAGTGTTTTGGAGAAAAACAATCCAAAAAATTCACTTGTTTTTTTTTAATGTAACATGAAAATTGACTGTCATTAACTCAAGAGTCAAGCACAATTGAACAAGTTTGGGCAATAATAATGTGTGATGTCGAAATTTTCAATGAAAATAATGAGATCAGAATTGATGGAAAAACAAATTCGTCGGTTGCCTTTCAAGATGAAATCGTGACAATTAACAATGAAGACATTGTTGTGGAGATACAAACAAAAAATGACCTTGACATTCAGGAAAATAACGGTGTAACCAAGGTAATTAATTCCATACTTAAATCTAACGTGTGAAAAAATATCAACAAAAACTAAAAGAGATAAAATAAGTGTTTTTTATTTTCAATGAATTTTTTTTTTATTTCAGGATGTTTTGGAGAATGAAAGGGAGAGCGACGATACAAAAATTGATTACAATTATCATTGGGAAAATAGTCCCAAGTTACTGTGCTCAGCATCAGCAGAGTACCAGCCTTCGGAGCTGTACGAAAATTATACCAAGGGATGTTACTGGTCTCCGGATGGGACATGTTTGTTGGTTCCTTCCGAGGACTACCGATTACGCATCTTCGATCTACCCAAGGAATGTTACTCGGCCAAATGTTTCCGCGAGCTCAAGGTTGACAATTTTAGGTCATCACTTGCAATCAAAGACGGAGGAACGATTTATGACTGCTGCTGGTACCCATATATGGACTCTTGGAAACCTGAAACCTGTTATATATTGAGTTGCAGCAAAGAAAGCCCCGTTCATTTATGGGATGCGTTTACTGGACAATTGCAATCTACTTACAGGCCTTATAATCAGTATGTAGATCCATACATAATGGATTGTTTGAAATATTCAAAAATTGAAGTTCAGAAAAAATCAAGAGGTGATAGAATGAAAAATTTGAATTTTTTGATTTTTTTTTGATTGTTTTGGTAGAGTTGACGAAGTTGAAGCTGCTACTAGTGTACAGTTTATAAACCAGGCAACTGAAATCTGGTGTGGTTTTAAAAATTGTATTCGGACTTTTGATGTTAACCGACCTGGAAGACAGACCAGTGATATCGCTCTGCGCAAAAGTTTTCCCAATGTAAGTGGAATAGTATCTTGCATTCGTGAAAATCCGCTGATGCCTGGCTTAGTTGCATTTGGTACTTACTCCAAGTGTATTGGTAAGTTTGCACATATATTTTTATATCTATAATTAATCAAATTTATTCATTATTTATTAATTTATATAGATTGACATAATTTTATTATTTTTATATTCATGAATAATTTAAAAATTAAAAACTTTTAAAAATACTCCTGAAAAAAATCTTGATTTGGTTGTGATTTTTGGCAATGGAAAAATGTTAATATTGCCAAAAACAAATATATAATACAAACACTCTTTAAAATATAATTTAATATTTATTTTTCTTACAACTAAATGTTGTTAAAAAGTTTTTTTTTAATTTTAAAAAATTAATTATCAAGACTTTTTGATTTGCATTTATAAAAAAATTCTACATAATTCTTAAAGTTTAAAAACTAAAAGACTCAGTTGTTAAACATTAAAAAATGCATCTTATTACAAAAAGAATAATGATTGAACATGTTTTTATACAACCTGTTTCTCCCCAATGGATTTTTAATAATAATTGAATTTAATATAATAAGTGAACGAGCGAATCAAACAAACTGATATGGTTTCTTTTCATTATAGGTTTGTACAAAGATGGTCCAGTCTGTAATTTCAAAACTGGAAGTGGCGTCACACAGATAGAATTTAGCCCTTGTGGAACTAAAATGTACTCAGGAGTGAGACGCAACGGCGAATTTCTTTGTTGGGATTTGCGAAATCCAGGTTCTGTCTTATGGTCAACTGACAAGCGACTAGCAGACACGAATCAAAGAATCCAGTTTTCAATCTCCGTCGATGGTTCTTACATTGCCTCTGGTTAGAAATAGTTTACATTAAAATTTTGGTTTAGTTTCAATTGTTCAATTAGTTTTTATTGTGAGAATTTTATTTTAATTTTTCAAATTAAATAATTATTAAAATTAATTCATTTAAATTTGTAGTTGTTATAATAAATTGGTGTTTTTAGGTGGTACAAACGGCCAAGTACAAATTTGGCATGAACCAGAAATTGAAGCACAGTCGTTGGAATTGTCAGCAAATTTGAGTCTACCAGTCTCAGAAGATTGTGTCAACGGTGTCAGTTTACATAAAAGTATGCCAATATTAGCTACAAGTTCAGGACAGAGACTTTGTGAGGACGAAGTTTCACGAAGAGATAACGGTGTCAAACTGTGGTGGTGTGGAAGTTGATAATAAAAACAAGGACAATCAACAATAATCTGACATTTAATTTTATAAATAAACTTTTGTATCAAAAAACAGAAACTTTGATAAGAAAATTGATCAATAATAGAATTTATAAAAAATAACGATTGTTTAACAAATTTCATTTATACGATTGGGAAATATCAAAATCAGTTACAAATCTACAGACTCTCAATCTTCTGTTAGGACATTGAAAAGATCGTTCTGGGAATCGGTTGACTCCATGGATAAAATATTGTAGATCGCTCGAGGGTATTCATTTGTTGGACCCAGAATTTGGAGGCGTACTTCGTACTTCAAAAACATCAGATTCCACTTCAGCTGCGATCGTTCTTGTTTGGACAATTTCTGGAATAGAATGTATTACATTTACATGAAATAGAAATTATATATGTATATTAGCAAATTTATACATATCATAAAACTGTGTTTATTTTTATGTATACTTGAATTTCAGTCGCTCTTTGCCCAATAAAGTTTTCTGCAGCAGAGCCGTAAAATTTACAGCCAATTAGATATCCAGTATCATCTTTGAGATGGACTTTGAGGTTCAAAATGGCGACGTTCTTGGGAACTTGAATGCCGTTTCCAGACGGACATTTCAGATTCATACATGAGTCGTTTTCTTTCAGGACTGTCTTCTTACATAGTGCGCTATAAATAAGAAAAAAATGCCAAACATAATTGCCATTGTATTAAATAATCAATAAATTATATTACTTTTCAGATTCAATTAAAAAATGATTATCAAAATCGGACCATTTATTTAGAATGATACTGTCTTCATCAGCGTCCAAATTTATTTCTGTTACATTTGCAACAACAACTGCAAGTAATTGAAGTCGATTTGTGTCACTCAATGAAGTTTCGTTCAATTTTTGAGTTATTTCCTGAATGTTCATCACGCTGGTGATTATTTTAGCTACAACAATTTAAAACGATGAGAGAGTTTTACATAATCACTTTATAGTATAAGGTCAAAAGATAAAAAAAATGACAATTACGATTAGGCAGTGTAAATGGGTCGGAAGAAGCTGGTCCAGAATTGTTGCGAATCGCACTGCGGAGAGTTGTAGATTCGGAAACATCGGGATCTTCTATCAAAAGAGTTTTTCGAACTGAAAAATAAAAATAAAAATGAAACAATCATTATACTTATTGATGTATTATTCCAACTGCAAATAGATGATTTTTTACCAATGGTTATGGCGTTTTGTTTTTTGTAAGTATTGAAGGTAACCAGAGCGTCAGCCATGAAAAGAGTGGTACGATTTGGTTCCCAGACCTCGGACATACGAATCCATTCGTCTTCCCATAGACGTAACTGAACAGCTTCTTCAATTGAACTGTCTCGAACTTCAATAATTCGATACGACAATGATTTTCCTTTGCGTGAAGTAATATTTTGGGCTTGACCAACCTTGAACAAACAATTATTTGGTTATAAAGTTACAGAAAACAAAAGTATCTTGCAATACGTTAAATTTTTCAAATTTGATTTAAAAAATGAAATACAATTTTTGGGTTTAACTTACAAAAGTGACAAGAACCAGCAGATCAATATACTTATCTCGAAGTTCATTGATATTGTTTAGAACATTACCGAGGAGTTGAACATTCGAGATTGGTTTGGTAACTTTGCGAAGAAGTGAGAGATAGCCAGTACTTGCCGGACTGTCGTGTATTTGGACCAATGCGACACCCTCATTGACAACAATCGTATAAGGACTTGTCGCCGTTGGCACATACATTTCGTTGACACTGTCTAGTTTACGAGTTTCAACTTTGCCGTTTATCACTTCCGCTAAAACAAAATGGACGTTAAGAATCGCAAACAATAAACTGAACAAGGGTTAGATTCGTTTTTCCACTTACCAACTTTGCCGACTTGGAATGTTTTGTACATCCTGTTGATGTACTCGACGCCTCCCCACACAGTGACGTTGATTATATCTTCGGGTGAATCTCTTAATGTGAATGTCCAGACTGCACGCATCCCGCCGTTGCCAACTGAAATGTCAACATCATTAATTGCTTACTCTCTACTTATTATAATAGATTTTAAAATTGAATGAAAATCAACTACATTTCTGGTTACGAGGTTCAAATTGTTTCGGATTCATACTGCTGATGACGACCCCTATGATGATCGAATTCTGATTGTTCAACTGTAAATTTTTTATTTCCATTCTTCCGACACCGGCCATCTTTAATCTCAATTGCTTTTCCGCGTACCGCTCGAATTGTAATGTATGATTATCTTTTTACGGTTGTAATTCAGTTTGCTTTATTTTGCAAATGTAATTTGATCTGACAATGCCGTGCCGCTAAATATCAAACGAAGTCAGTGCTATGACGTCACGACGGCCTGCAGTGTTGCCAACTCACAACTACTCCGGGCGGTAAGATCTCAGTAACGTATATGGCATAGCGGTGCAGCGGAGCGTCATATCAATTTCTCCTGTTTCTCCAGAAAGTTTGATTATTAAGAGGATGTCAAACCGGAAGTTACCGACATTAAAGATTTCTTTAATAAAAAATAATAATGTCAACGTAAATTAATTTAACGAGAAGAGCGCTATTTTCTCACTTGTTTTGCATATTCCTATACACAGAAATTCAATTTTAATTATACTAGTAATGTCGAGCGCGCTTCGCGCGCTCTCCCCCATCAGATTTTGAAATTTTACAAAATGAATTTAAATACCTCGGCGCGCGCTGCGCGCGCGCCTAAATGTCAAATTTTTGCGACCCGTCGAATTTTGAATTTCGCATGTATTCAAACTGGCCTGTCAAAAAATAAACTATATCGCGTGATTTGGCCGCAAGTCCAACTTCAGGGCGTTATCAACTGTTTCATAATGGGAAAGTTTTTAAGATTAGTAGGAATAAAGTTTTGAGGTGAATGCTGATAGTTGTTCTCATTTTTTGTTCACATTACGTATCAATAAATTTTATAATGTTATCCTACATATTCTCCCACG
>JAQQRF010000417.1:0-66026 GCA_030523145.1 Trissolcus brochymenae
CATCTAGCGCTAAGAAGCACTACTACATGTAATCGTTCGAACGAGACTTTAATATAATTTCAATCGAACTTCACTTTCAGTTCGTTTGATTTTTCAATTCAATTCACAATTAATTTTATTCACAATGTAGTCTTGTGAATATGCAATGCAAAATTTAAAAAAGCTCAAGGAATATCAAATTCAAAAAATATTATGTAGTTGTACATTCTCACCTTATTTTATTTTTCTTTCCTGGCGAATTCAAAATCTTTCAACGCCTGTTTTATGAAAATATTGACCTTCCTAAATTATCTCATCCTTTCAAATTTAATATTTACCACAACGGGCACAAATAAAGTGATTCCTAAAAACTGAAGTCGATTGATACTGCTGACTACCAACATCTGAACATTTATTTATAAAATAAAAAAATTTTTATCTCACACTATGTCAGATAAGCAGTAATATGCAAATATTTAACATAACTTCACAGTATATAAGATATTTTAGATTAAGAACCTCGCAATTGAAAATCATGTTACCACCTTAGATAATGAATAATTTAATGCTTTTTACGACCGAAGGTATAAAATGTAAGTTGAATTAAAGACGTAATATCAACTAAACTGTCGTTATTAATGATACTAAATTATGAATCTTGTGATTAATATTTTATCATGATCAAAAAAATAAAATTTCTTTACAGTCTAGCTGGAGATATTCTTGGCGTAAGGTTACGGTTGAAATTCATTAAATTGATGTTAGATATCAAAACTGTTGTAGAAAAGGTTTAAAAATTTATTTTGAAAAAAATACCGTAACTAAAAATATAGAAACAAAATGAAAAAAATACCTACGTTTCGCAATACATGCAGTGGCTTTTTCAATAAAGTCACAGATTCGGCAGTCAAAAACAAACGCAGTGTTTACGACAACGAATACAAATATTTCAAATATATTAATTTAGTAACTGGCACTTGGGCAAGCCAAAACTATTATCTCGGCTATTTTCTTGCAAATTATCACTTATTCAATACTGTTACTTTAATTATAGGACAGGTAATTGAAAAATTTATTTGAAATAATTGTTGAAACTTTAATTTAATTATTATAAATATAAAAAAATGAAAAATGGAATAATTACAAAAATTATTTTGGATTGTTTTCATTTAAACTTCAAGATTTGTAGTGTTTTCACCTGTACTCATTGAGACGAAATGTAAACAAATTCAGTCAAAATGCGGCCTGGTTGGCTGTCACATCTTATATTTTGTTGCTTAGATTTAATTGCATATTCAATGAAAAAAATGTAATAATTGTTCAAATGATTCGTCATGTTAACAAATTTATTCAATATTTATAATATTCAATTACTTTCTAGATACAAAAAGTGATCAATACAGTTAATGTGCAATTTTACCGAATGAAAAAAACTGAATTGAATATAATATGTGAAAAAGTAATAACATTGTCAACAAGTAAATTTTTTCTTCATTATTTATCATGTATCCATCTAGGATGTTTATAAATAACCAGTGATTCAATAATTCTATAATTATAGGACTATAGATTTAGCAATTTAGTGATTCACTGATCCAAAGATCTAGCAATGATTTATCATTTGATTTTGTTTGACCTCGTCATTTAAGCACAAGTGTTGTATTTTAAAGATTCAAATTGTGACTTAGTAACCAAATTTTGATCTAGGCAATGCTTTAGTTTTGTTAAAGCCGTCAAGTCAAAAACTCTTTTATTAAAAACTTTTTCCAAAAAGTAAACCCGGATTTTATTGTGTTGTACAACAAGATTACTGGATTATTGAATTACTGAATTTCTGGATAATTAGATCATTAGATAGCTAATAATTGAATCACTGACCATGCGATTACGGATTCATCACCAATGATTCAATAATTATTAGATCATTACCAATAATCCTATAATTTTTGGATTTTATCACAGGTCATTTATTATGAGATTTGGAACCCGTGTTCCAGTAGGTTTGGTTAGTTCGACTGATCAACAAATAAACTAATTGATCCTGTGTTCGAATAGATTTTTCGATTATTGGTTTGGATATAACCTAATATTCTTCACTATTACTTCCTCATCTGTAAAATCATTAATTATTTCGTTTTATTTAAAAGTACAGACATCCTTCCACGTACAGAACAATTTTCACTTCATCAAAAAAAAACCAACAAATAAAAAACGAAATTGCCCGGTCATGATTTAAATAAATCGACTAGATGTGAACAAAACGGGATCGATTAGATTATTTGATTAGTTGTACTAAGTCAACCTACTCGAATCGGGATCCCAAAATTTTACGCCATATATTGTAACGATGCAAAAATTATCGCAATTACTATCTTTGCCATGCGGAAATGAATATTCAATTTTGAAACTTATTATTATATATTTTACTTTATCGAAAATCTGAAATAAATCGACAACGATTCAGAATTACTAGTCTCTACTACAAATACGACAACAGGCAACACTTCACTTGAAACTTTAAATAGATTAACTTTACATTTTCTTCTTAACGTGAAGCGTCCTATCTGACGAAAAAAAAAACAAGAATTGTCTGATTTCCTATTCAATAAATAAATCAAATTAAACATAATCTCAAATTCTGTTTTATTATAATTCAAAAAAAAGTTAAACAAATACGAAATAAAATCGGAAAATTAGACCAGAATTTTCACTCAACTCCAATTCTAGAATTTCATTTGAAACATTACCAAGAATATACAATCAAATGAAATACGAATGAAAAAAAAATTCAATTTTTATACCACAAAAATGAATTTAGATTCTCAATCGCAAAATCTGATGAATAGACCAACTTTACCGACCCTTTGTTGCACAACAAAAGCAATTTCTAAAGTTCCAAATATCAAAATAAAATTGTCCTAATCGCTACTAATTTTTTGAACCATTGCTAAAATTCTCAATTAACTTGATTTAAAAAATAAAGTGAAGTAATGAATCTGAATCTAACGCCTTGGCCCTACAAGTGGCGTACCAACACAGTGAACAACTTTTTCGAAATTACATTTAACCGTTGTCACCGCAACATACAACCAACTGACAAATCTTAAATTAAAAATGGAAAAACTACAATTCTGATAAAGAGAAACTAAGCCTGACTACAATTTTTTATAAATAATCATAATCCAAGTTGACATTTTAAAACCAATGATTCAAAAACTGAAAATAAAAAGTACATCTCTGACAGAATAGCAAAACAATTCACATCGTTTCACATTCAGCCAGAAGTTTGTAAATTCGCAGCCCTCTCTCAACATGGTCACTACTTGCAGAGTATGATACTCTGTCGCATAGTGTCCGAGCTAGATTAGTTTTGGCGTGGTTACATCGGACCCACACAGGGAAGAAGTTTCTATTCCTTCTCCGTCGGATGAAGACGATCGCTGTTCAAGTAATATGATCCCGTCAGGATCGCCTCTCCATAGGTCCCCGTATGAATTTTTCACTCGGTGAAAAACGACCCTTGTGTGGTCGTAAAGCGCACTCAGCCATTGGATTTTTCCCAGCTCAACTTTCTTCGCTCTGGTTGGTTGGATTGTGGGGGGCTTGCCTTAGTACCATCGTAACCGGAGAAGACAGTATGGTGCACCATGGAAGTGTGTCGAGTCATGTCTATGAAGCGACGATTGTTACTGACGACTGATTTTGCCAAAAATCCGCTGTTCCACTGTAGGTTACCGTAGGGAGGCTTGTTCAAACGTCTTTTACAGAATTTCAGGGGGTGGCGGCCCTGCGGATCCTGAGCCAGTGGATATGAGGTTAGTTTAACTAATAAATGATTGAAACATTTCCAACAAGTTGCTTTTGTGTTTATGCACTCCAACATCAAGGATACTCCGAGGCATTAAACCTCTTATGAAATTTCGAATTAACTAAAAGGCACATTGAACGTTAGCACAATCGGAAAACTAAATGGAAGACGTAAAAAGTCACACGTTTCTCTAATTGAACGTCATAGTAAACACGTACATTCGGATGATCATACATCCCTGGGAGTAAGAGCACACTCGGTCCATTTTCCCTAATCGGCTTCCCACTGGATTCCGAGGTAGGGTAATATAGAAGACGGACAAACGACTGAGAGCCGCAAAGGAGATGTTTGTAGTGCTTGGATCGCCAGGCACTTGCCTCGAATACAAGAGCCTAAGGTTGAAATTCGAACTAAACTACATCGGACCCGCACGATGGATGAGGATCTAGGCCTCCCCACTGATCGAGTAATACAAACTTCGTAGGATCGCCTATACATGCATTTTTCCAGGGAAATCACCCGGTGAGAAATGGCTAAGTACCCTTGTGTGCTTGTAAAGCACACACAGCCATCGGATTTGTCCCAGCTCAACTCATCACCTTAATATCCGTGGCTCGAAGTCAGCGAGCCCGACAAAATAGCTTGTTCCGTCAACTCATTCTTGCTGGTCTTATGCGGCAGTCTTCTACGCATCACTTGATAGGATAGGAATGTTAAAGAGCAATAACGTGTTCTGGTCTAAAGGAGCTGTTAGAATCCCAAAAGCAAACTTGGGACTTCAAGATGTAGACCAGAAACAGATAACCATAATATGTCCCTCGTTGCGTGTTTAATTATCACCAGACGAAACTTTGCGCTTATACAACTAAACCCTAAAAATCACGGAACGCATTTAAATCTAAAATACAAAACATTATTAAAATAAAAGACTAGTGGATGACAAATTATGTCAGATTAAAATAAGAAACCGGAGTCAACACTAAAATTGAACTTAAATAAATAATAAAAATATTGTGAAACGGAAACCATGAAAAATTGCTGTACCAGCCGAGCACCGACTTGAAATTTCTCGTCAATTTTTAGACGGAGCTAAGCAACGTTACAATATATGTTCACTCGAATTGCATGGTTTTTACTTCTAATGATAATTTAAAAATAAGTTTGATTATATTTAAAAATTAATTCTGAAATTTTCTGGCATTTATTTATAGTTTTATTTTTTCAGTTGTAATTTTTGTGGTGGCAATATTAGTCCAAACTTACGTACTATTGAGAGGTTATATAATATGCAAACATTATCAAACTAAAAAAATAATATGCGTGTTGAGTTCGTTTTCTCTCAAATCAATTTATCCTTCTTATATAAATTACTGGTTATATTTCATTGAAATTATGATAGGTGTTGCCCTAATTCAGAATTTTAACTGCTATTCTGCGGTTTCATCAACCCAATTTTTTGTCCACAAAATTTTAATTTCGTACTTGATACTTTCTATAAACATGCGTGGATATAAATTTTCATTAATTAAAATTTTTGTTTTAAAATGAATATTAAAAATGTTGTAGTGAAAAATTAGAACTGATTGGAATAACAGACTCTTCATTAGATGATGTAGAAAGCACGTTTGAAAATCAACTGAGATTATGCATCTGGGAACACAAACTTTTGGCTAAGCGAGTTGAAAATATTCTCTATGCTACAGGGAAGAAAAACAAGCGATTATTCACGGGGCCTATCACTTTGCCCATGGTATATTTGCTTGTGTCTGCCTCGTAGCATATTATAGTTTTCATAACATCTGCATGTAACCTGGGTTTTTCATAATCTATTTTTAGGTTATGAGGTAATATTATAATATTACTTCCAAAGCAGAGCTTCATACCGAAAACGTCATTTTTTTACCCCGAAGACATAAAAACATGTGGGAATAAAAATAGGTTATGAAAAATGCACGCTAGGCGCACGTGTTATGAGAGTAACATTGTTTACTTACATAATTTTCACATAAATTCATTTGGATTTGATTGTTCAGAGTAATGAAAGAAGCAAGCGACAGTTTTCGATTGGTATTGTTGTATGGTATGCTCATAAATATAGCAGGGATAAGTTTTACGCTCTACTCCGTAGTCGTCTTTTTTTGCGCACCGCCACCTAGTAGTGAAAGCCTAAACTTGTGTAAAAATCAACTAGATATGCAAAAATGGACATTAAAAAATAGTTCGGTCACCTTTTTCATTATTAATAAAACAAACCAAATGACTTTAAGATAAAATTTATTACTAAATAAAAAAAAACATTGAAAACAATATTTTTAAATAGTTATATACTTTCGTAACAGTTGTTTCAAATAATAGCGTTAGTTTTTTTCGCTCAATTTTCATCTACACTTACATGCATGGGGTCCAGTAGATCGGGTTCAAAATTTTGATTAACTAATTTTTTACTGTTGCTAATTTATATTCCGGGTAAAGTGGGGAAAATACTTCTATAATTCTCCATTAATTGGCGCTTTTTGTATAACAACCAATATTTCTCCATAACTTTTTTAGATAAAAATATAATTAAAAGCAGAATATATTCATATTCTGTGTTATCTAAGTAATCGAATGATATAAATAAACTTTTGTTTAACTACAGAAAGGCAATCGTTAGAGGTCTGAAATATAAATAGTCAAGAATTAGGGAATGATAAAAAATTTTATCTCAATTGAGAGTTCAGTTTCTCAAGATTGACGGTATTATTTGCATTAACGATTGTTGAATGTAGCAGAAATCATAAAATTCAGAATTCCGAATAAATTGTATTCGAGCATTAATCAAAATTAACATCCACTTAATGAACCAACAAACAATGGCCAACAAAGTGAAAAATTATAATTCATAAGTACTCTTCTGAAAAAATAACACATCTTCCTTAGATCTTTAAGAACATGATAAAATGGTAACACATCTAAAAAAAGTTCTTTAATTTTCGTAATTTTATAAATACCGCTTATAAACGGTCGGTCATTAATTTTTTTTATATTTTGGTACGGTGTAATATTTTTTAGTCATAAAATAATGGTGTGCCTATGATCCGAAAAAGATCACTGTTTTGGCCTGCTAAGTTTTTTTTACTTTTGCACATAAGTGTTGTACTTATTTGCACATTTATAATTTGAATTTCGCAGTAGCAATTTGTATACATTTAAAATTTTGGAAATATAAATTGGTATTTTTATAATCGAAAAAATATTTCTTTGTAACTTTAAAAACTTTATATAAACGCTTCATTTATTGAAACAAAAATTGTTCTAATTGGTACTGCAGTATTTTATTCTTGAAGAAGAAGCTAATATCACTCTTAGAAACACGGGATAGGCCTATCGAATATAACTATCAGAAGTATTCTTTATTTTGTCGGTAGTTCTATATATTTTGTTGATAATAACTGTCTATAGTGACTTCTAAAAAGAACAAAAATGTTACTTAATCATAAGCAAGTATAAGTTAGTCTGATCCGAAATATCCAATGTGAAGTAGTGTGTAATTTTTCTCAAAGACCTAACTTAATGGATTACTCTCGGAAGTTGAAATTCTTCATAACAAATACCAAACAACAAACGAAATTAACAAAAGTTTGTAACATACAATAGACAGATAGACACGAAAAACCAAATAAAACTATTTAGATACTTTAGTCATTTTGTACTTCGTACACTTTTTAATTTTTGTTTTTAGTTGTTTGCAATTTTGAGACTTTAGTCAGTTTCGTTCGTTTTGTTATCGTTTATATGATTTTTTTTAAATTTATTAGACGTTGTCATGTTAAACATATAATATCGAAATTATTACACCGTAAAGCCTCAGGTGACCGAACTACTTGAAAAATAACAGGTTTATTTTCCGTTATACACACATTTCATCCCAAATTTTCATTCTAGTTTCAATTGCTACAAGGTGACGGCATTAAAATCTTGTTAATGATCTAATATTTAAATTAAATTTGTGTTTCAACAGATCAATCATTTATACGAATCAGATTCTGATAATTTATATGTGTTATTTATGTACATGCCTATTTTGATAATATCTTTTTGTGTTGTTAGTTTCCTTTGTTTGATCGGAGATAAGGTTATGGAAGCTACCAATGAGTTAAAAATGTCTCTGTAAGCATCAGACAAACAAGGAGCTACTTGTCTTCTTATTGGAATTACAGATTTACTATACAATTTTGTGGATAAAAAATTGTGTAACGAATTGTTATTCGTTTTTAAACCATCCATTGATTCACAATTTTACCACCGAATTGTGTTTTTAAATTTTAATTCCAATACACGTACAACATTTACATAAATTAATAGTGATAAAATATGATTCGAAAATCTAGTTACAGTTCCAATTGGATAATTTTTCCTCGAAAACTCAAAGTCATGATGAACATATTTCAGATAAGGCTAAACATTCCATTTAGTGTGAGTGCGTATGGTATTTTCGATTTATCATTAAGATTATTCCTACAGGTCCAACAACTTTTTTATAACGATTTAATTCAAATTACGATTGTAATAAAGAAAAATTAGTTTACTAAAATTTTATATTTAATGTAATAGATTGTACGAATATCTATGTCATATTATACTCTACTCCGAACTCTTTGATGTCGTTGGCGATATTTCAATTTTGAAAAAAAAATATATATATATATATTAATGAATATAATTTTTAATAAATAAACGTTTCAATACGAACTTTTTAAATAAAAAACGATATGAAAGATAATATAATTTTGAAAAATCTCGATGAACATGTCTCAACGTTCAATTTTTTGTCATTATTAAAATTAAAAGAAAAAATTATAAATGAAATATATATCATACAGATTGTTTTGTTACGGTAAGTAAGGAATTTTTAAATGGAATTTAACAATTTTTGTTAAGATATCAATTCCTGCGAAAGATTGCCAAGTTAACGAACCTCAAGTTTCAAGGATCATAATAATTTTCATTAAATATGAAACTCGATACTTCATTCCATCTAGTTACTCTCGTTTTTACTCACAACCCTAACATTTTTTATTTACTTATACCGAGAAAACACTTCCAACAAATTTTATAAAATGTACCAATAAAAAATAATGTACTATAAAGTAAAGTAGTGACAAATTGAAATTCATTAATTATAGTTGCGTAGTTTAATAAATTTGATATGAAATAAAATTGAAAATCAAACGAACTTACCCAATTGAAGTTCGATTAAAATTATAACGGAGGCCTCGTCCGGATGAAAATAAACATATATGTAGTCATGCTCGCATGCGCTTTGTGCAACACTTTTAAAATTCACCACCAAAATAAAAAAAGCTGGCTAAGTATAACCGCGCCATCTGTCGGCGCCACCTACGACTCCTCATATTTCAAATCCTACATGGCAATTGCCTAAACCAAAAAACAAAATAGACTTTTGTTTCGGGTGGGCTGAAAAGAAATCAGGATTGGGCAGTTCATCCGGACGAGGCCTCCGTTATAATTTTAATCGAACTTCACTTGGGTAAGTTCGTTTGATTTTCAATTATAACGGAGGCCTCGTCCGGATGAAAATAAACATATATGTAGATGTTCATAGACTGTCAATTGCCATTATATCAATAACAATGAAAATAATCATTTTCTTCAGTTATCTGAAAGAAACACTTTGCATTTATTACAATTTTTGAACAAATTTTACTTTTCACACATTGAACATTTTAATTCAAATCTTACTTCGGTACTCAAATAAAATAAACAGTTCTTTCTTGATTCATTGAACGGCAAATCAAATATCCTCATAAAACAGGGTTTAAGATTGAAATGGCGAAAGCATTTGCACTTACTATCGGACGGTTATAAAACCGCGCAAAAACCTGCGACTCACCAGACCAACCCGCAGCTCGCTTAATAACACCAACCGGTACCCCCTTTTTTGCAGCGCTAGACGTTGCTGCATGTCGGGTGCTATAAGCCGTAAACTTTTCGTCTACTCCACACTCGGTTAATGTTAGACGAATCCAGCGGCTAATTGTCACACACACATTTGTCACACCTACAGATTTGTAGGGTTTTTTGAAGGAAATAAAAAGTGCGTCGCAGTCCTTTGAGCGTAAAGATCTCGTTCGATCCAAGTACATTTCTAAAAGGCCCGCAATACATAAGCTTCTACACTCGGAAAACTTTGGAAAATTAAAAATTGGTTGGCTCCTGCCTGAGGCTGATGTTTTGACCCTATTTGGAACCCGAATCAAAACTTGACTCTCATTAAAAGATATTTCCAGTACCTTTAGTAACGCCAAAGTTTGGCAACGCTGACCTGAGGCTAAGGCCATTAAGAGTACTAATTTTCTAGTTAAAATTTCCAACGATAGTTCTGCATGCGGAAATAGTGATTTTAATTTTGCGATTACCTGTTCCAGGTCCCAAATATGGTCATAACACGGTCGCGATGGTTTCAAGATACTAACACCCTTGCCAAAACGTTTGATCAAAGGATTTTCGCCAAAAACTGATTTTGAAATCAGGGAAACAGCAGATTTTGTAGAATTTAAGGTAGAGTAAGTTCGTCGATTTTAATTCCTCTGCCAGGAACTCCAATACCTGTTCCGGCGACGCTGTAAACACAGGATAGTTACGCGATTTAGTGAAGTTCCACCAAGAACGCAAAGGGCGCGTGTACTGACGAATCGTTGCGTCAGTCAAGGATGCCACGAGTACATCTAACGCTGTTTCCGGTACTCCGCAAACGATTGCCGGATAATCTCCCGACTCCCAGGGAAAGAGTCTTGTGTGCCGGGTGTCTGTTTCTAAGGGGAGCAGAAATCAAATGATTAGAATGAGAAAATAATCGCGGTTTTTCTACTAGTAATTGTTGAAAGAGAGGAAACCACGGTTGTGACGGCCACCAAGGAACAACCAGAACCCCTTCAGCATTATCCTCTATAATTTTCCGAAGTACCCGCGATATCAGGATGAAAGGTGGAAAACTGTAGAAGTACAGCTCGCTCCAGTCTAACGTGAAAGCGTCTATTGCCCATGAACCTGGATCAGAAATTCAGGACACATAAAGTTCACATTTCGCATTCAATGCTGAAGCGAAGAGATCGACGTCAAAGGGGCCCCACGTTCGCTGTATGGTCTCAAACGCATCTTCCGAGAGGGACCACTCCGTGTCTGTATCGGATCTTCGGGATTCGGCATCAGCGTGGATGTTTTCAGCCGATGCTACATAGGACGCGAAGAGAAAGATGTCCCTTTTCTCGCACCATTGCCAAATCTCCCTAGACAGGTTTGAGAGAATCGGATATTGAACCGATCCATATCTATTGATGTACGTAATCGCCGTGGAGTTATCAATCCTCATTAGTATTTCGCACCTCTTTTTGTTGCTCGCGAAACACTTAAGAGCGTTAAAGGCGGCTTTGATCTCCAACGCATTGATGTGGAGACGTTTCTCGTCCTCGGACCACCACCCATGAGTTCGGCAGCCTTCGCAAAAAGCACCCCATCCAGTTAACGACGCGTCGGAAAAAATCTCGCACTCGTAGTTCTTAGTCAGTTATCGTGTTTGATTGAGCATTGTCCGCGAAAACTTTTTGCCACCACTTAAAATCCTCGTTAAGGTACGGTTTGATTTTCATTTCTTTGCCATACGAATTATTTGACTGAAGTAGGGCGAGAAATTTTTCCCTCTCGAAATTCCGCGTGTACATCAATCCATATCTCACCGCCGGACACACTGATGTTAAAGACCCAATCATGCTAGCAAAATCTCTTATTTTGCACCGAGACTTTTGAGAAAAAAGCGAGATTAATTCAAGCAATTTCTTTCGACGAACTACTGGGATGGACAAAGTTTGTTTCTAAGAATTGAAGACGAATCCTAAAAATTTCCTCTCCACCGCTTGTAACAATTCAGATTTCTTGTAATTAATTAAAAAACCAAGAGCAGTTATCAAATTTATGTGCCGAAACATTGTCTTTACACGCCGATTTTGTCGCACCTAGTAAAAGGAAATCATCTAAATACACTACCGACTGGTAACCTCTATTTCGAAGCGTAGTGACTACAGCGCGCATAATTTTTGTGAAAATGTATGGAGCTGTAGCCAATACAAAAGGTAGCGCTTGGAATTCATACACTACGCCGCGCCATTTAAACCTTAAATATTTTCGAAACCAAGAGGTAAGCATCCTCAATATCCAGGGTTGACATCTCCGTGAATGGTAACATTAACTGCACTGCGACCCGCCAGTCTTCCAATTTAAAATGAGGTGGGTCGATATACGTGTTGAGCTGTTTCAGGTTGAATATGAAGCGCATTCCTCCGGATGATTTCTCGACCAAAAAGAAGTTTGACAAAAACTGTCCGGATGAATGTTCGACCTCTAAGATGACACCTTTCTCAACCAACCGTTTAACTTCTACATCGCAAAGGATCGACATTGAAGGTGACAGTACTGGACAGTTCCGGAAGTTCATCCCTTGGAGGGGGTGTGGAAGTGAAGGGTATCTGGTATCCTTGGATAGCATTTAGAACCGTGGGGATGGCAGTAATTTTTTTCCAATTGTGAAGAAAGTTCTTCAACCGTCCTGCTGTACTTACCGACTCTACCGGCGCACTGAGCGCGATCGAGAGGTCGATCTCCTGCTGCGACTCTTCGCTCGTTGTCCTCCTGTGTTCCTTGTCGCAGAGTATCTCGAATGCACAGAAGTCTTCGCGTTTCCCGACCATCTCGGTTGATTTTTCATCTGAGGTTGCTGCCTTACAGAGGTTGGGCGAGTTGGTTGTAAAGTAGGCTTCACTACCACTGATGTCTTCATTAAATCTTTGGAAGCCTTCTCAAACGCTTGAGCGTCTTTGAGATCATCTGCGAATGTGTCACCAAATAACCACTCATCGATCGGCGCGTTGTCTGCCACGTGTTTACCAGTGAGACTCAAAGATGGTTTAATAAATGCACGCCGGGCTAATGATAAGCGATGCTGATGGTCGGCTAGTAGATGGATACCGTCCGATAGGCGATGCAGAGCAATATCTGTCTCTTCTGGTAAGGCCTGTTTGATAACAGGATTCAATAGTTGAGACATTGCTGATCCCATGGCATTTAAGCTGGCCGCTACCTGTGCTTGTGATTGAGACTGGTATTCGTCGCGCACGATTACTGATTTATTCTGTTTTAACGCAGGAACAATCATTTTTTTTAATTTCGGGGGGCCTAGGATCTCAAGATCGCCCTTGACTTTGTATTTGGTCAGCAATTGCTGTCGAGTGTCTTCACTAAGGCCTGAACTAACTGTGGTCTTTGTAAAGTCCAGGACTGTCTGCGCCTAGGTAAACTCGTTGAGCTTTTCTGGTTGAGTTTCGAAAAAACCTTTGACTATTTCCTGCGAATCTATCTCCTTGTCCTCACTTGGCTCGACGAACGTGACATTTCTGGCCGCTTCTGGTGTTTTATCTAAACAAATACAACACCAAACAAAAAAATTAAGCCTATGCAAAGGAATAGAGTCGGTTGTGTCCCCCTTTTTCAACAGGGAGACACACCTAGTTCGCAGCCCCGGTTCCAAAAGAACCGTCTCTTCCTTCGTCCGCTTACCTGTGTTATTGTTGTTATCATCACCGTCATCAACGGGAATGGAATCAACAATAGTCTCTGGACCTGATTGAGACTCATACCGCTTTTCGACTTCTGCTATCTGCTCCTCTTGACGTGCCAGTAAGTCGATGATTTTCTGCATCATACGCTCTGAATGTCCCGTAGGCTCGATTGATCGGCTCCGTGAGGGGTGGCTTCTCACCGTGTCGGAACAGTGAGATGATCTCGAGCGACTCGACGAACGATCCCGGCCTTCGATGCTTCCGGGACGATTCCAGCGAGCCGTGCCTAACCTCCAAACCGGTCTGTCCTCTTTCCCGTTCATGACGATCTCGGGGAGACCGTGAACGGCTCCTATATTTTTTGTGCTTTCCCATTCAGTCAATAATACGTTAAACAAAACGACTATGTTCGATTGTGAATGGAAAAACAAACAATACGCAAAGTGTGTGTTGCGTTCAGCGAACACAGAACATAATGAGGAGTCGTAGGTGGCGCCGACAGATGGCGCAGTTATACCTAGCCAGCTTTTTTTATTTTAGTGGTGAATTTTAAAAGCGTTGCACAAAGCGCATGCAAGCATGACTACATATATGTTTATTTTCATCCGGACGAGGCCTCCGTTATAATTTCTTTCAATACAGTATTATTCGCAATATTATTCGCATTATAAGCCTCCCTGACTGAAAATACACCAACATTCAATTAATTAAAAAAATGGCCGGGACTGTTAAGAATACTGTTTAAACAAATTAACATTAAACGGACCTAAAATAATGAACATTGTTCAAACGATAGAATTTCCAAATAACAAAGCTTGATGAAACCAATCATCATTAAACAATTGGATTTAAGACAAACATTGTTAAAACGAACCATTGAAAATTTAGTATAAAAAAAAGATACCTCAGGTCATAATCAGCACTTTTTAAATGAATTTATCCTAAACGAACAATCAAAAAAAATCGGGTTTTTTATTACCCGAAAATTATTTTTTCTGAACATTTTGTTGTTTTTTTTCTTCTCGACAATGTCTTATTACTCCCACGATTCGATTTCCAAATTTAAAAAAAGGAACGCGGAATGAAACTTACGTTTGACAGACGTGTTAATTAATTTGGTTTCGTTTAGAATAAATTCATTTAAACAGTGCTGATTATGACCTAAGGTATCTTTTTTTTATACTAAATTTTCAATGGTTCGTTTTAACAATGTTTGTCTTAAATCCAATTGTTTAATGATGATTGGCTTCATCAAGCTTTGTTATTTGGAAATTCTATCGTTTGAACAATGTTCATTATTTTAGGTCCGTTTAATGTTAATTTGTTTAAACAGTGTTCATAACAATCCCGGCCTAAAAAAATTGTGTAAAAATTAAATAAGAACAAAATAAAAATATATAAATGACCAAAAAAAAGAAACGAAACTTTTAAAAATAGCGTAAAATTAAAATTAAAAAAATCGAAATTTTAAATAAATTCATAGAATAAAAGGTAATAAAAAGCATAACAAAATTATTGCAATTCATTTTAATATACATTACTTTATTATCTAGTTCGATAAACTTTTATTTTTTGAAAATAAACATAATATTACATATAGTATAAAATGAGTTCGTATCTGAAAACGAATTCCTAGTTTTCAAAATTTACCGAACATTCAACAGATTAGGCAGGCAATAAATGCGAACGTGAAAAACTTAATTAAGGTGATGTATAAGGTCTGCTTCTATGGAGATAAGGATTTTGTTTATACAATTGAAATAACTTTTGTTTTCCAAAATACTGGGAACAGCGCGATTCTGTAATAATGAGGCAATTCGTAACACTATAACACATTTTTTGTTTAAGAATATTAGCGAACAATGACGTCTATCTTGAAAACTAGAAGTCATTAATCGTCAATGTTTTATAATAAAATTTAGTTTCTTTATGTAGAAACGTGTACAATAAGTGATAAAATGGCGCTCTTCTCGTTAAATTAATTTACATTCACATTGTTAATTTTAATTAAAGAATTCTGTAATGTCGATAACTTCCGGTTTAACATCGCCTTAAGTGAGGTGAATTTTTCCCACTGGCCTCATTTACTTACCGACGCACAGCCAATGGGACGCGCTTTCCTTAGTTGGAGAAAAACTCGATTCTCCAACTCTCAAAAGTTGAAGAAACGGGCATTTCTATCGCACATGTGAGAGAAATATAATTTTATATTTCAGCAATTTATATTGCTCTAATTTTCTATTAGTGCTTGAAAATCATATTATAAACAGAAATGTATAGATAATCATGAAAACATTTTTTAAATTAATATTGATAAGGAAAATTTAATAAATTGTTTTCACTTTAATAAATCAAACAATATTTTCGATCAGAAACAAACATTATTTCAAATTTATCATAGAAAAAGGTACGCAATCCCCCATGAGACATAGCTAGAAAAAAAGGTAATTTTTTAATTTCTTCTAAATAATTAAGAGAACATATGGGATACTTACTCCATTGATACAATATGATCCTTCCAACGCTGCTCCATTTGATTCACAAGACTTAGTTTCTGCATTGTAACAGAATAATTCATGACATACATTTTTATTTATCTGGAAATCATATTAATATTAATAAAATATTCTAAAAAATTATTTACTGATTTGCAAGGATTAATTGAATTTAATTCAATAACTGAACTTTCTAAAAAAATATGTTTCTCTAGGGAGTAAAATATAAAAAAATAATTTTTTAAATATACCTTTAAACTGCATAACTTTGCACCTGGAATCAACGCTGCACACTGTTCTGTTAAATTGAAAATTGTCCCTGGCAAAAATTTTGGATACAATTGCAAAGATACTGGTTTTATGCGCATGCATTTTGATCTCTCAGAACTACACAGCACAATTTTTTAAATTCAATTACAATGTATGGTTTCCCATCTTATTAATTCTATCAATTTGGCACTTTTATACTAACGCAAAAAAAGATTGCAAACTTTTCATAGAGCACGGTGACCATCGGGAGGATTTTTCATTTTTGAACTCATAACTCATAAGGTATCCATCTTTAAATGGACACTTCTCACCGCCTGGTAATGAAACGTCTATTGATCTAGATCCATCGTGACTTACACCAAACCTGAAAAAGTTTAAATTTAATCTGTTTGAAATATTGATGAACTATTCAATATTATACATCAAAAAGTTTAAAGTACAAAAATACAATAAAAAATATTATCCATATATGATTAGTTCCATATATCATTATACCATATCTATATACCATATATATATATATATATATATGATGACATATTCTATAGAATTATATTTCATATTTCGTATTATATATGTATAGTTCAATATATTTAATATGTACATTCCATATACGGGGTGCTCCATACCATCCATATAACATTGAAGGTTATAGAACTAATACGGGTGGTTTGAAACATCCTGTATACCTCTATCTTGTTCCATATATTATTTCGTATCCATAGCAACAGTGACCATAACTCATACGCTGCACATCTTCAGATAGCATATAAGGGAACGTCCGTTAGATAGGCTCCTCGATATGTTGTTTTTAAAGTTAATGTGTGCTGGCACACATAAAGTTAATGATACTGCGGCGCATGATCAGTAAGAACCTTTACCTTCTTTTCCTTCTTTCACTAACCACGGAGATTGAACTCCGTGTTACCCCGAGCGAGTTCCATTCTGTACTTTAGGACTAATAAAGTGAAGGTTCGGCTTTAGGATACGATGTATGTCAATGCCAAATCGAGGGTATACCCGTTTTCAACTAATTCAGCTCGCCCCCTTACGTAAGAAACGCTGGCAACAACACTTATGATTGCACAAACAACCAGTCAGAGAAGCATCACAAAGGAGGTGATGAGATTTCTTCAATTGAACTTAAACCATTGCAAGACAGCCCAAGATCTCTTCTGACGGACTGTACAAGAAGAGAAAATCAATGTTGCCATTTTCTACGAACTGTATTATGACACTACGTCAGTACTGGCAGAGTTGTTATCTAGACACGAATCTTCAAAGACAGGGCTCTTCATCTAGGAGACTCAAGGAGGCAATGAGGAAATAGGCAACTAACCAGTCCATTCCACGAGAAGTAAAGCCAGGCAACAAGGTTAAATTGAAGTACTCTCAGGGTTCATGTTTTTTGTGGTTAGTACTCTTGGAACATTAGTTTAGGAACTGAGTCCAACAAGCCCGCAAAAGTAGTCGTAAGAGACTGGTCGCAAAAAAATGATAATTTGTATATCTTCTATATAAAATGTCATATATATAATACTTATAAAAGTCGTATAAAGTTTTCTAGTGGAATTAAAGTAAACATTTTCAAATCTTGAAAAATAAATTACAAACGAATGTATTACAAGTGTGCGAGTTCGTGAGCAGCAACTCTAACACCCGAAAATCTTGAGTTATCTTGAACAATGGCTGTGGCGTTTTGTCGTTGACAAGCTTTTCCAAAATTAGAAATTCCTGTAATGAATGTATTGTCATTAATAATAATAATAATAATAACAATAATAATAATAATAATAATAATAATAATAATAACAATAATAATAATAATAATAATAGATGTAAAGTAAACAAATTTTTCTTTACCAACCGTTCACACTTTCTGAGTATGAGTAGTTTGTCTTCATGATTAAGTTGTAGCTGAAAAATAGAACCAACTTGCAAACGTATGAATAATTCAA
Organism: Trissolcus brochymenae; assembly: GCA_030523145.1. Classification (NCBI taxonomy): domain Eukaryota; kingdom Metazoa; phylum Arthropoda; class Insecta; order Hymenoptera; family Scelionidae; genus Trissolcus; species Trissolcus brochymenae. Next base: position 18,122 of record JAQQRF010000417.1, read on the forward strand.
TTTTTTTTAACTTTTTTTAACTATAATGTCATACTTTGTGATGGCAACTGCCACGTCATAGAAATTCCTCTTGTGGAATGGATCGCTGATCAAAAATTTGCTAAAGGAGCGTAAAACGTTCAAATCCCATGCTTTTATCCCTTCTTTTATATTTTGTTCCACGTAATTTGCTACACCACTTTGCTTTCAATATATTTAAAATTTCAAACGAATGATTTTTTAATTATTAAATAATACGAAAAACTTGTCTTTACTTGGATAGTTTATATCAATAATATAAATAATTCGAAATAAATTAATATAATAGATATTTTCTACTCTCCATTTTTACCTGTGGTATAATGATTGCAGCAATATGCAATCGTACAAGTGGGTTTTCCAAGGCTCTGTAAAACAAATCCACCCCAGTCCAAAAGACGGTCATGTATCTGATAAAGTCATTGATATTTCCATGGTCACTGCAATTTTGTGTTTGTTTTTTGTTTCGTTTCGTTCTTTTTTTGTGATAAACGTAAAACTCTAATCGCTAACGTAGAATCTAAGATTTAAAAAATGTCAAAAAATCTCATTCAATGCCAATGAGATCTTAAGAATTATATTATTTTATTCTTTTTTACTATTAATTTCTCAAACTCTGATTAAATTGTATGATCAGATTTTATTTAAAAAAAATTCAATTTAATTTTCACCTGAATGTTTTATAATCAGTCCAAACAAGAATTTTTGGATAAACCACTTCATCGTGTGGTGATTGGTTTCTTTCAATGTCTTCGTCAAATCGCAAATATTCAAAAATGCCATCTAAAAAATATTATTACATCGTTCAAGAAAATTGTTTAAAAATAAATTTTCCATTTTTGAATTTTTTTAAAAAATGTCAAATGTTTTTTTATATTACCTCGTATAAAATCACGGATGTTTTTTTTCATTCTTCTCACAACATGTAACGAAGAATATGTTTCATTTTCGTTAGCTTCTAAAGAATATGCTGAAATTTTATCTCGTTTCATTCTGAATATTTTTTTTATCACGCCTCTGATTGGTTGAATTATAAAATCTTTGATGAACCCTGTCTATTGTTAAAAAGTTAGTTAATACAAATGAATATTGATGTTTTTACAATTTTTTATTATATTTCATTATTCATTATTTATTTTACCATGTTAAAATATCCATTTTCGCCCTTTTCAACAAAAATCAAAGCAGAATTATTTAATCGATCATAATAAAGTTGAAAATCCAATTCCTATAAAAATTCAAAAAAATATTGACTTTAAAATTCTGAATTATTTATTGTACAATTTTTTGATTAATTTTTAAATGTTTTCGTTCAGTTTGTATGATCCATTTATTTAGTAATTTGTTTGTTTCACTTACATGTGGGTAACGTTTATATATTATTTTAGATGATTGATCCTGATTTTTTTTATGCCATGCCAAATAAACTGGCGTTGTTTTGCCAATTAAAATTCCATCTTTTTGTTCAAGATACAAAGTGATATTTTTTTTAAAAGCTGTGATTCGCATCGTGGAGTAAGTATCCCTTTTATGAAACGTGTGTACAACAGGCGTGAAATCGTAATCGGATTCTACTATATATATTTTTTTTTTTCGATATAAAAAAATAAGAAAAATCATATTTTAAATTCGAAATTAATCATTTTATATACAAGAAATTTTTTCAGTGAATTATAAGTATTTCATACCTGATTCTGAAAAGAAATGAGAAAAATGTTCTGCAATTTTCGGCATGGCATGGTCAGTCTAATTTTAAATTTCACAAATTAAAAATTGCAAAGAAATTAGGTCCGTTCTTTGGTGAAAATTAATTTTCACTTACCTCCAAACACAATATTGTTGCAAAGAGAAAAAACACAGCAGTGGAAACAATGTTGATCATTTTTGTAACAAAATTAAGTTTTTATTGATTTTCCAACCAATGCCAGGTTTGTTAAATTTAAAGTTACTGTGAAAGAAAAAAAAGTTCATGCAAGGTATTTAAAGTTTAACATTTTTTGATATTAGTAAATGGTAATTTAAATTTATTCTGTCATAAACAGAAATAAAATATCGAATTGCAGTAAATCAATTTTTATTTGTATTTTGAGTCATTTTTATAATATGAACTTTTTAAATAATTACATAAAAATGATGTGATACTTAAGTAGAAATATTTAAATACTACACACAAAAATATATTAAAAAGTTAGATTTTCGGAACTGAAAATTTTTGCCAATAACCAATTATCGTCCGAAGGTAATCAAAGAAAATTCTAAAATTAAGGGTACTTAATTACCGACTGCGAATAATTTCTCTCTGTTGGTTAAAGAAGGTCTCAATTTATAGAAATGGTAACATCTTCAAAAAATTCGTAAAACTTTCATTCAGTAAAATAATGAAAACTTATAAATAAAATAATTCTGTAAACACTTAAATATATTCAATTTTATTTAAAAAATGATGTAATGTAAGTTACTGCAATATTTTGTCAATTTTTTGCAGAACATAATAATTTCGTATGCAAGTCCATTCTTCAAAGCTTCAAAATATTTTGAAACTCTAAATTTGTTTATGATTCATTAGCAATTAAAATTTAGTATCATTTTTTACATTTCAATTGCAAATTTGCCAATTTTTTCATAAGAATGATAGTGTCCTCGCAGTTTATTATTTTCATTAATAATGCATAACGTAAAACAACAATTGGTGCAATTAATCTATTTGACTTTAATCAATTATCATTCAAAAAATTTTCTACAACGCTATGATTGCATTCACGTTATCAACTGGTTTGGAATTAAAAAAAAAAAACAAACACACTTTACAGTACAAGGAAATATTCTTGCATAAATAAAATATAACTGGGTAGGATTCATTTTTATAAGCGACCACAGACTTCGAACGTTTGTCAGATAGCAGTTACAATTTAACCGTCTGATAGTGAAAACACGGTTCAGATAATTCTAAATGTTAATTGTCAACTTGGATTAATTTTTTCTTCGGCTTTTCTAATTTTCATACAAATTCGAACAATATGATTTTCAATTAACAAGTTTTGATTTCGATTAAAATTGCTAAAAAAGTTTGTGAAAAGTATTTTTTTTTGACAATTCTTTTGCAAATTTTAGGTAATTTGGGACTGAATTGCTAATCATGAAGGCAATTTTTTTCTTGAGCGTACTTTTGCAAATTCATATTTCGGTTTTCGCCGAACCGGAAACTAAAATCCAAAATGGAACAATTGAGGGAATGATTTTGACATCCCGAAAGGGTCGAATTTTTGCAGCCTTTAGGGGCATCCCATATGCTTTACCGCCAATCAACGAATTAAGATTCGAGGTAATTTTTATAGTACATTTGTGTCTACAAATTTTTCACATTCAAAAAAAATTAAAGAAAAATTAAACATAATAAACAATGAAAAATCTAATAAAACCCAAGTAACTAAAAACATTCTAATAATTTTTATTTTATTTAATTCACTGGACAATTTTGACATGATTTTTTGCTACTTCTCAACTTTCTAAAATTCGATAATCTTAAATTCCTATGTGAAAATTGAAAGTTCTAGAAACTCAAACTTTTTTATAACATAAAATTTTTATCATTTTGATTGTTGTTTCTTAAGGTTGAATAACATGATTATAAAAGTACTAACTTTTTTATAATTTTAAACAATTTTCATGTTGCTTCAAAATGGATGCAACATTTATAAAAGAATGATCAAAAACATCGAAGAATATTTTTCTAATTTATGTAATAATCAATGAATAAATGATTTTTAACAGTCACTTTGCAACAAGACATCAATACAATTACATAACTTTATATAATCATTGTGTTTAGTCAGAATGATCGAGCAAATTCGTCATTTTTTTAAGACTAATTTTAATGTACCATTAAGTGTAATAACAAAAATTGTTTGATATGAGACATTTTTTTATCAATGTTTTTAGCGTGAGAACACAAATAAAACGTGTGGATGAAGAATCATTCAGATTAAATTTTATGACAACTTAATATTCAAAATTTCTGAAAACAACTTTTCGCAATTAAAAAAAGAGTTTGATCAAATATTTTCGTGTTGATTTTTGGATTAAAAAACTTGAATTATCAAAAAATATGAAAAAAAAAAATGCCAAAATAAAGTGCAAATTAATAATAGCAAAAAAAGTCGATTATACATTAATTAACAATAAACAAAATTTATTAAAAAATGAATGAAATAATTTGAAGTAATAATTTGAAGTTTTATATTTTTTAAAAGACAATTTTTTTTGCAAAAGCTTGTTCACATCTTTGAGGAAAGATTCCAATTCAAATTCCAAATTAATTCAATTACGAATTAAAGATTACAAATCAAACAATGACGTCAGGATAAATGTTTAATTTGTATTTGATTGTTTCTTAAATTTAAAAAGTTGATTTATTTTATTCAAGTTATTTTTAATTTTTTATGGTATCGCAAAAATGTCCAACAATTACTGTCATTTTTTTAAACAACGTAATAAAATGATTTACGAACAAGATTACAATAAATATTAACTGCTAAGTTTTCATTTTTTATTATACTTTAATTTATACTTTTTGTAATAAGAAGAATGTTTTATTCACAAAAATTACTACATTTTCTACAAAATTTGAAAAAAATGTAATATTTCAAAATATATTTTTTTTTTCTTTTTAAAATGGGATAAAGTAGGAATAAACAAAATTTGCTTTAATTTTAGTTCGAAAAATTAAAGTAAATTTTTTTCTTGGAAATGACAGATGCAATAATCGATTTAGGGATTACAGGTCAAGTTTCTTAATTTTTTGTATATTTTGATAATTTTTTAACGAACCTGAAGAAAAAATTGCAATTACCGATTAGAATACCAATTGTCAGTTGAAAAGCGTATAATTTATTTATTTTCAGGTTGTTTGTTCAATGAGACAAAATGAGCTCATAAGAGTTATAATTTTTAATTAAATCAATACTTATTAGCATGCTTAGTAAGGTGAAAAAATTTTCATATGTCCTGATAAATATCAGTCATTAGAATAACCAGTCACTAAGGTTTTGAGCGCGTTTGCGATAAACACCGGCTATTTCGAAATCAAATACCTTGTCTTCAATCATTAACAAAATGATCTCTATGATTAAAATACAACATTTGAAGGAAAAATATTATGAAATGAAAAATTAATAAAAAAAAATTAATGAATCGAAATTTTATATGATAAATGATATTTTGACATTAGGTTTCGTTGAAAAATAGAATAGTTTTACAAAATGGTTATTTTTTAAATATTTTTAATTAATTAAAATAAAAAAAAATTGATTGTGCAAAAATGTTTTTTAATAATGTTTTTTAGCCACCAAAGCCAACGTCATCCTGGAAAGGAAAATTTTCAGCAAAAAGTGACCCGAAGATTTGTGTCCAACGAAATATTTATACCCATCAGGAAGAAATAGTAGGTGATGAGGATTGTCTTTATCTAAACGTCTACACGCCTAATGTAGCCGATACAAAATCCTCCAACCGGTGTCAAAAAAATTATCCTGTGATGATTTGGTTCCATGGAGGTGGTTGGGTCACGGGTGCTGGAAATTATGACTTTTATGGGCCCAAATTCTTACTTGATCATGACGTTGTACTTGTCACTGTTAATTACAGGTAAATTTAATTTGAAATTGATTCAAAAATTAATTAATATCGTTATAAAATCTGTACATAATCTTATATAATTTAAAATACTTTAAACGATTTTTCGTTTAAATTGTTTTTCACTGTTTCAAACTGTTTTCCAGACTTGGACCTCTAGGTTTTATGAGCACAGAGGATTTAGTCCTGCCAGGAAATTTAGGGATGAAAGATCAAGCTCAAGCTATCAGATGGGTTCATGAAAATATCGAGGCTTTTTCGGGAGATCCACATAGAGTAACCCTTTTTGGGGAGAGTGCAGGAGGCGTTGCTGTACATTATCATATGATTAGTCCTCTATCCAGAGGTACCAGAGGAACTTCTAACTCATATTTATAAAACATTTTATTTGTTTGTTTATTTTATTTTTTTTTTTCTTAAAAAACATTTACTACAATTTGAAATGTGGAAAACAAAGTTTGTATGTTTTCATGACCTATAACTTTAATTCAGATTATAACCGAACAAAACTTTGTTTTTAATGTCATTTGAGAAATTTTAATTTTATATACACTTGAAAGTGGGGAAGAAAGGGAATTTGAAATCCATTGATATCAATTAATATTAATAATTCGACATTGATCGCAGTTTGGTATATCAATAAATATCAATCGTAATTTTACATATTTATATATATTGACCGCAAATCCATGTGAATATGTTTTTGTTTATTTTTCGTCATCGCAAAGGACTCTTCCACCGAGGAATATCCCAGAGTGGCACAGCTTTATGTCCCTGGGCGTTAACTAAGATCGGACAAGCTAAGCAGAAAGCTTTCAAAGTCGGAGAACTGTTAAAATGCTCAGCTAAAAACTCTAAAGAACTTGTCCACTGCCTTCGGAAGAAAGACGCCAAAGAAATTATTGGAACTGATAGAGATTTTCAAGTAAGTTTGAAAAAAAATGAAAAAATCTAAACAAAATCATACATCTCATTTTGTTACACTTGAAAATGATTGATTTCTTTCTTTTTGAATGCTTTTTGTGTTTTTATCTGAATTTTTATCAAAAACTTAATTCTGAGTTAGGAAATATAACAAATGAAACTGCAAAATTAAAAGTAAGATTTTTTTTCTAGGTTTTTGATTACTGTCCGATGATTCCGTTTAGGCCAGTGATCGAACCAGATCACCCGGGTGCATTTTTGAAGGAACATCCAATCGAATCCGTGAAAAACGGTCAGCTAATGGATGTGCCATGGATAACAGGTGTCACATCTCACGAAGGTGCTATCAGAGTAGCTGGTAAGTTATACATTTTAAAATTAAACAAACTCAATTCGTTTCAAGAAATTAATCATTAGTATAATAAATTTTGGAAAAAAAAATTCCAAGTTTTCATTCAGAAATTCTGATTGTTTAATAAATATTGCATTAAAATTAAAATTCTTCTATTCAAACTGTTCACTTTTTGAATACATTTGTTATTCTTAAGTGTTATTCTCACACAATCTTTTCCCAAATAGGTATTTATGGAATTGATGGTCTAGTCGAACGGTTAAACAAGGAGTTCAAAAAACTCCTTCCCATAAGTTTACTTTTCGACGACACTTGTCCACAAAATTTAAAAGATGACACCACCAAGAAATTGCAGAAATTTTATCTCAAAAATCGCCCAGTTGATAATTCATCCAAATTTGATGTCATTGATGTAAGTTATTTAACATTTATTTCTTCTCCAATTGTTTCATTTTCAATCAAATAAAAAGTATTTTATTATTTAATTCAATGTAAATAAACTGAAACAATTGTTAACTAAAATTATTAATTAAATTACAAAATTTTTCAAGAATTGTTTTTTTTTTCAGATGTATTCTGATTCTTGGTTTACATATCCCGGAGAGCAAGCAGCTCGGATTCACCTGGAGCGGATGTCAGCGCCAACCTATTTCTACTATTTAGCATACAAAGCGTCCGTATCATTCAGTCAAATTTTCGGTGACAAAACTGGAGATTACGGTGTGTCGCACGCCGATGATTTGCAATACCTCTTCCCTGTTAGAGAACAATTGTTCCCGGATGCAGCTTTGACTGATAGCGATCAAAAGATAATCGACTTTATGACAAGCACTTGGGTGCAATTTGCCGGAACTGGGTAAATGTTTGTTTGAGATATTGTTTTTTTGCAAATTGAACAAATTAAACTGAAGAAAATGTTCGAGCAAAAATTATGAATAATTCTGATCTGATCATTAAAACTTGATCTATTCTTTATCATACGTTTGAAAGTTATATTTTTTATTTGCAGAAATCCAACGAACGAAATTACAGAAAATGTTCCAGTTAAATGGACCCCATTGCATACAGACAAATTCGAGTACCTAAATATCGAAGGACCAAATGACATTTTTATGGCAAAACATTTACTACCGGAAAGAATGGACTTTTGGAGAAAAATTCCACATAAAAATTTTCCTGAGACAATAACAACAACGAGAGACGAACTTTAAAAATGAAACATTTTTTTATTGACTTTGAATTTCAAACTCAAATGCCACATTTGATTTTACGCGCCTATATTTTTAAAAAATTAGACGTTTAATTTAAAAAAAGAATTTAAAAAAATAAGAAGTAATTTTTTGCAGTATTAATGAAAAGTGTTCTTAGGTGTTTAAGATATAGAACAAAATAAAAAATTTGAAAAGGAATTGTTTGTTATGATTCAATATCATGTATTTTTTTTGTAATAAAAAGTCGTTTCTCTGGTTAATATGAGAAGGTTTGAAACATTATAATGGTAATCTAAGATTTTGATCAGTTACGCATATAGTTTGATTTATTTTCTAAAAATAAAATTGTATCTCACTGTTCATTCAATTATGAAAAAAAAAATTCAGTTTCAATGATTTGGAAATGTAATATTATTTTAATATTAATTTCGTTTAAAGGTGATGAAAAATAAAAATTCTTTTTCAACTAAACAATTTTCTTTTTTACCGACTACTGACAACAAACAAAAGTTCAAAACACTTTTTATGATTCACACCAGATGGCGTTACTTGTCCTTTTGGTTAGAAAATAATTCCTAGTTTTACACATTTCTTTTAATGATTATTTTCATCCCGAAATTGTATTAAACAATTTTTTTGAAAGTCTGCCAAAATACATCCAAATGTTATTTTTCAAAAAACTTACAATTATATAATTTTTTGTCATTTAAATCCTTTAATAAGAGTGTGTGAAAAATAAAATGCAACAAAAGTCGTTACAGTTTAATCAATCAAAGACATACATTTTCGATAGTCTTGAATTGACAAAGAAACCACGTAGCTCAGGTTCAATAAGGTTCGTTAAACGTACGTTAAGGGCCTTTATGTATCTCTGAATGTAACATGTAATTTTTTTCACGATTGCGGGTGTTCCTGCTGAATGAGAGATGTAATTTTTGTGTTAATCTAATACCTCGCGCCTGCAGGGTTACAAACAGGGGGTTTTGTTAAAGGGCTACAAAGTTACTGAATTTCGACTCGATTTCATGAAGCAACGTGTGAAAAAATCTGTCTTCAGAAATAAAAATAATTAATCAAGACATTTCTTGAATAATATTCAAAATAAGTTTACAATTTATAATTTGTTTTATTATTTATTTTTTTTAAATTGAATATTTTGAATAAATTACTGTATAAAAACAAAGTATAACATGCGTATTAACAAATTATGTTTTATTTATTAATTTTTAAAATTAATTTAAAATTTTTTACTTTTAAACTGATTTAGTTTTGTTACGATTTACGAACTGAAACTTATAACAATTTAATTGAACTCGATCATTGATTGATGTTAGGCATTAAATTTGAAGCAAAAATGTAAATGTTTGAAAAATCTGAATAAATTAGAATAGATAATATTCGGAAGTGCAAAACTTATCTTGATTACAGTGGGCAAATAGTCTGCTTCATTGAAAATTCAAACACAGTGTTTGCTCACAAGATTAAAGTTTTATTATTTGTGTTATCTGAAGAGCCAAATGAAGCTCGTAGGACTGGGTGTACTCCAGTAACCATAATTTGTGATTTATGGTTGTGAGTCACATTACAAATATACTCTCTTTGACAGCAAATTTTTCTGTCCAGTTTGGGGATTAGGACCCAAGTATGCACAAAAACAATGGAACCACCTGGCCAGCAATTAGTCTCTAATCCGTGACTGAAAAATTTTTCCTTTTTTCTGTTTATGTTTTTAATTTATGCACTCATTTATATTTGCTAAAATATTCGAAATATCATAGATATTTCGAAAAATGTTATAACTCAAGTTAAAATAAACACTTTTGGTTTACTTTTTTTAATTAGTCAAAATCAGAACTAAAAATAAATGACATTTAAACGATAATTCACTTCAGAAAATATAATATTTTTTTTTTATTTTGAAAAAAGTTTGATTTTTAATTTTTTAGTTTTTTGAGCTTTTTTTTTTAAACAAAAAGGGGTAAATATTTGTGATCCATATGTGAATGAGACTAGGCATAATAGTTACGTCATACACTGAAGGGCATTTTTTGTAGACTAAATTTATAAAGAACCAAATTCAAGGAAATTTTGTAACAGAAAGTCGGCATTGACTCATCCATAATTTCGCATGTGTTTCGCACATTTTTGCGACGAAAGCTGTTCTTTTATAACACTCTCCTAATTCTATTACAAAAATAGACCGAAAAATTTGGTCACTAAAGCACAAAAATAACAAACAAACAAAGATTACATTTTTAAAATAAACAAAAATCATTTGTTCAGAAAATAAAAAGAAAATGTTTTTACTTTTTGCAATAACTAAATTTGAGATGTACAAAATTTCTACCTATTTTTTGATGAAAAAGAATGTTTGAAATTGAATTTGATTCTCAACATTTTTCAAACTTGATTGAACTTTGATTTCATTTGGCTTTGATAAAAAGAATAATTTCAAGCAGGTGTTTCACATTAATATCATTTTTTAGGAATAAATTGTAGTATCATTAATGTACAAAAGAGCAGCTGACCCCATACGGAGTCGGATGTAAACTTGATTCTTTTTTTTTCTTCCCATTTATATAAGTAAGTTGACAAGTGGAAATATGACAACGTTTAGATTCTCTTTTTAAATCTTACAAAATTTGCAAAAAATATTTGAAAATATCATAAACGAAAAATTTAATCAAATTCGCCAGTTTACATAAAATTTTGAGAAAATGAATTTATTTAAACAAAATTATTTAAAATGTGTTAAAATTGTTAGCAAACATGTTAGAAATAAAAAATGATATATAATATATTATAACGTATATAATCAAGGAAGATTATGGTTCCAGAAAAATGTGCTAAGGAAACTCAACTTATCGAAAGCAGAGAATCTGAACAAAAATTTCTTAGCTCATCTCGTTTAAATCGCCTATTCATTCAGATCGACACGTGCAAAAGGAAGTTCATCGCACTTATAGTGATTTTCCATATAACTGTGAAAAGTATATCGGTATTAGTATATACGATTCTAGGAAGCACCTTCATTTCCAAGCCTATTGAGTTGTACCGCACCTAAGATTGTGTGCCATATCTTTTTTTCCATCCTCAATATAAAATTCATCCAAACTATTCAAAACGTGACAAAAAAATTTATTTCATTCAATCAAACATCCATTTTCAAAAATCTTAACTTCAAAATAAGGTTATTTTTGTAATGATAAACAAATAAGCTACAATCCAAATTTAATAAAGGTCAAATGTTATGTTCAATGAAGAATGAACAAACCGATTATTTACCATTTAAATGAAGGTAAAATTTGAAAAAAAAACTGATTACAAATAAATGTTCAAATTGTCATAACCTACGATTGAAACAAAAAACTAAGTTGAAATACTGCGACAGTGAATAAAACAGTATTGATTTAGGATAAGTGACAGGAGCAGGCGAGTTAATAGGCGAGAGAAAAGTGCAAATTAGAGTGGCGGAAGCTGTGTGAACCCCGCGAGAGAGGAGGCAACAAGTGCGAAAAATTGTCAAACAATAAATAATGTGCCGAGCTAGTCGCTGGGACGATGGTTGATATGATGTATTAAGAGAGCGGAAAAGCGAGAGGGGGCGACAAAGCAGGGAGCATCTGCCAAGTACATAATCTATAAGAGCAGAGAGTTTGCGCTTCCCAGGCTCCGAAGATGCACCTGGACGTCTTCTCTCTCGCAGCGCCAATTCCTCTCCTCGTCTAGTTTAGAATCTCCCTTTTTCTACGTCAACATCATAGAGCACATTTTCAGTTGGCTCCTCCTTCCACCGAGCCATGCTTTCGTGAACTTGAATAGCGCGCACCAAATCTCAATAGATTCTTCGGCCCATCGCTGAATCACATTTATCTCCGCTTCACGATTCTTTTTTACCCCGCGCCAATGCTAAAACAAAGAATCTCCTTCCAACTCTTCACTTCAAATTTTCAACATTTTTATTTCAACTCGGATTAATAACAAACTTTTTTTTTCAACTCTCAAATTGTATCAACAATTTTATAAGCTCGGGATTTAATTTGCCAAGTCAACAATGAAATCAAAATAATGCAAATAATATTTTCTTATCAAAAAAAAATTGTTCTAAGAATATTTTAATTTTTTTCGCTTAATTTCTTATAAAATTCTACACTTATTAAAAAAAAAGTTTTTTTTTTCAAGTTTTAGGTTACATCATGGGGGAGGATTTTTGTGTTTTTTTCCGTTTTGGAGAAAAGTGATCGGATGCAATGATTCCGGTTGTGCACCGGATCCAACAGGTAGTCTCCAACCTTCACTTTTTACCTTCCCAATCTGGTAATCAGAAAATTTTAAATGTAAATTACTTTCAATTTTTAAATTGTTTTCAAATTATATATTTACAACAAGAAATGTAGAAAAAAATCTGGTTTCTTTTTCTTTTCCAACTGCATCATTTCGTTTTCAGTATAATATCAACCTGCACTTTTTTATCATGCAGATCTGGCTGTATTTTTTTAAATCAAAAAAAGGAGCGTCGATATTTGTTTCTCAAATTTCACTTTCTTTCAACGCGAGATGACAATGTGAGACATAAGAGAACCTGCGTTGTCATGTTGGCAAGGCTTTACGAACTCAACGATCAACTCGGATACGTGAGACTGCAATTCATTATGACAGCTGTCTGTGCTGTGGGAAAACGCGTTGCACAAATTTTTGCTCCGTTCGGGCCAGCAGCATCCGATTTGAAAACTTTTCCGATGAGCATGCGCTCGTCCTGAACTCGTTCACGGAATCCAACTTCCTTTCTTTCAACCGCGAAGAATCATAATTGTCATGTTAATTCGATCGACACATGAGATTTCTATCAAAGTTATAAATCCTTCCACGATTTTGTCATTTTTTTTTTTTTTTTCATTCACCGCTCAAAGAATCATATCAAATTTATTCTATTCAGAATAAAATACAAAAATTAATTAGACAAAACGTTCAGTCAGTAACATTTTTTCATACAAAAACATTTTGAATTTTACAATTCAAGTTTTTTCATCAAATTTGCATTTTACACATTTTAATTGTAGAAATTTTACATTGATAACATTTTGAAAGTAAACAAATGATTTGTAAAGTTTTTAAGTTGTTCCGTGTTTGCAATTTTGTCATTTTTTTGCATAATCGAATTGATTAATAAAAAAGTTGTGCATTTTATAAATCTCGGTTTATAAATATTTAAGCTTGCTGTGTTTCATTAAAATCGAAGAGGGTCACCTGAAAATGTTCCTTTGTTAATCTACACTGCCGCCGGAAGAAAGAATGCTTATAACTGAAAATAGATCCACCTAGCAGAATGGTATACCTGCCTTTGTATTTGCGGCACGATGTGCCGTTATTTTCGTTCAAAATTGCATATTCTTTTTTTTCCCTCTTCTATTTTATTTTTAACAATACTTTTCATTCCCTTTCATTCTCACTTAATTGCCACCTGCAAATAATTAAAAAAAAAATTTACGCGTACAATTTTTATAATCTAATTTACAAACAAGTAATAGTTTTTTTGCACAAAAAATAACTCAATTTTAGCGGAAAATGTTATTTTCCTTTCTGCAACAAATTTCATTGTACAAATTTTTCTTGTAAAATAAGAGCTGAATATACATTTTTGGATAATGAACAAACTTAAAAAAGATGCAAATGCTTAACTAGAAAGTTCAAATTTCGTTATATGAAGTCTCATCCGAGGTTGCCAAATTTCAAAGAACCGATCTCGATAACAATATATATAGCTCCACCTTTCTAAAACATGGATTCTCCGACCAATTTCAAAGTACCTATAATTTGCCTTAACTTAAAAGAAGGCGGATTTCGCTAGGTTTTGATGTCATTCATCTTCTCGTATATTTTCTATACAGACTAACTTGAAATGTGAAATCAATTTCATAACTTTTCAAATACATTAAAAATTAACTATAAATTTTTTATTTCATTTCCAAATCACAATCAAATTCAAATCTTATTTTTTGATTTAAAAAAAAATCTTTTGAAAAAACATAAAATAATGATAAAATAAATCAAATTTACTTTGTCCATAACTTTCTTTTTTTTTTTTTTTTTTGTAAAAACCGTTTTTTTTAAAGAATCATTTTTACAATGACACTTTTTACTTGCATTTTTTTACATAAATCCTTTTAGTTAACTTGTATAAAGGGTTTAAAAATAAAACGAAGATTGCTAACCCGAAGTGTAACAATTTCAGGCATGTGGAAGTAAATAGGAAGAGGTTTCGATCAAAAACAAACGATGAAACAACGCAGGGGAAGTGCATTGGGGTTCGTGTTCACCCCAATTTGAGTTCACGCACTGCAAAAACAGGTGTGAAGCCAGGAGGTAAAAGCAAAGCTGATTCAAGACGGTTAGGATTTAAAGAAAGAAAAGAGTTGGCATATTTTAAATTCCGATGCACTCACCAAACTTTTGCGTTTTGCACGCAAACTTACAAATACTCAATCTTGAATTAAAATGCCATTTCTATATACTTCTAACAAAAATCTCATTCTTTTCAATTATTTTCTTCACACAAATAAATTTATTTTATTTTTAATCTTTTTGAAATAAGTGTCTTACACAAACCAAGATAGAACAATTTGTTAAAAATGGTAAGTGCACTTACTTTTATTTTTTCATGTTTATTCCATTTCAAAATGAACGTTTTTTATACAAACAAATGAAATAAAAATTTGTTACGCTATAAAAAAAAATAAATAACAAAATGTCAATGTACTTAAGAACAAATAAAAAAATGCCAAGCACTTTTAATTAATTTTCTATCGCATGAATATTCAGTAGATAAAATTTAAAACATATTGTGTTGAACAAAAAAATTGAAAAAAAAAATGAAATGATTGAGAGAAATCGAAACATAAAGATTGTGTGAAGTAAGACCGTTTGCATATCTTTTGAAGTGCGACCCCAGTTGGCGAATGCAAAACGCAATCCATTGACGCATTCTAATCCGAAAAAATCGCAGTTCCTAATAAGTTTCCCTTTCGTCTAGGCGTTCCCTGAGATGAAATCTTAGGGGAGAGTAAAAATTTTTCACAAGCAGCTTTATCACGTGGTCTTCTCTTGCCACCTATCCAAGATATGAGCGGAACGTCGTTGTATTATGATTAATTGGCAGTAAACTAAACTTAAAAAAACAAGATTTATTATTTCCCCAACGATTCTCTTTTTGAATGATGGCCTGGATATAAGTGAAGCATGATTTTCTGATTTGTATAAAAACTTTTAATCAATTTAGATACAAATATGAATTCAAAAAAATATTTATTGACAGAATTATTTTTATTACTGAAAAAATTGATAGAATAAAAAAAATGAACAATGTTTGATTTAAATTAAAAAATTTTGAATATTCAGGTTTTTATATTCTGAAATAAAATATATTTTTTAAGTTTGTGCAACCATTTTTTTAATTTTCAGACGAACATTATTTTTGCACATGGATAATGCCAGGATAACTTCGAAACTTCAACACAGGGCGATTAGGAGGCTTTGTGCATATGCAGTCACTGATCATGAAAAGTTCAGTGATAGAAGAATCAATCCCCTTCTATATATCTATATAAAAGTCGGGTTAATATTCTCACTGTAAGCATCTCCTCAAGTGGAATATCAAACTCGGTTCGCAAACCAAACTTCAAAATAAATATTTTTCATAAACAATTTCTGATTTTTTATTTCAAAAATGCCACTTTTAATAACATCATAATACAAAATTAACAAAAAATTGCAGCATCATTTAAATAATTCAAAAAAAAAAAAATTTGAAAATAAAATTAAAAAATTGTTAAACGAGAACTTGTGAAAATTAAATTTAAAATATGCCAAATAGATTCTTATGTTATAATGTAACATTTTAATCACTTGCTGATTTATTATATTTTTGATTATAAAAATGTGATGAGAAAAGGGAATGGGTTAAATAAAAAAACATGATTTCGGACAATGCATCTTGTGAAATAAAATATATTTATAAAAACAAAATTAAACGCATATAAAATAATACAATTCTGCATATATTTGTATATCTATATATCAAATAGACAATTTCCGAACTCCACCACGTCAATTGGCGCAGGAACAAAAACCATTGTTTTTAAATAATCACTCGATCGCAGGCGCAGTAACGTTGTGCCTGATCGGATAAATGCCCATCAATTTGATATCGTTATGGCACGAAAGAACCGTTCAACTAAGTACAAAAATCGTCGAAAAAAGTGTGCCTAAAAAATGTCTAAAAACATTCGAACCAAAGGTTTTCTCCAAATGAAACCTCAATTTTAAAATTATTTTTTTTGTTCTAAATTTTACAATTAAATTTTTCGAACAATCGTTTTTTTTTTCACTTACATTTAACGCAATGATATGCCGAACTATTATATCATAATTTACAAATGAAACAATGAAACTACAATTTAAGTAACACAGACACATATCGCTTAAAACCAGGAAATACTCGATTTCATTTCCGTTATTATTTGGCACGAGAAAGCATATTTCACCGAAAATAAATCATTCAAACAACTTTTCCCGCGCAGCGCTCTGAAGTTTGCTGCGTAACCGACCAATCAGAACGCCCCAGCTGTGAACATCGACTAATCAGAGTCGAGACGCGTTTTGATTGGATGGTCGCGGAGCCAGCTTTAGTTCGCTAAAATATCGAATCGACGAAAAAGTTATTCCGATGAATTTTTAATCTTCGTCTGTACAGGTAATTGAATATCAAAACTGCGAGTATTTTCAGGTTCCGCATAGTACAAAATATCAATGCCCGTATAAAACATTCAATATCGATTTCTTGTCATTAGATCGTTATCTTTTGTTTATTCGTTATATCTATAATATAATCTGCTTCATCTCAATATCATATTTTTTCAAAAATCTTTGCTTCATTTTTTTATTAAAAATTACTTCTCTTATAGAGTGTGAATGCCCAAGTTTATTTTAATGTCGGTAGAAAATAGCCTTACTAATGATATGAAGTCATGCTTTTCGGTTAATTTCATTCCCTTATAATTATTATTATATAAATCGAGTATACAGTAATACTGTTTGATATGTTTTCTAACGTACGTTGATTTTTTTCTAATCTTTCATAATCGTATCTTTTTTCAATATCATAATTATAATACATATGTTGGGTATATGTATGTATATAACATAAACAAGTATGTTTTTATACATAGATACACTTTTCTAGGCGGGAACAAAAAATAAGGTAATAAAAAAATAATAAATAAACTGTTCAAAAAAAGGTGATAAACATGTAAAAAGATGATAATTGGAATGAATATTTTGAAGTTGGATGGAAAAATGTAATTTCGTTTGAAATATGAATTAAAATTCAAAATTCCCGCCAGAACAAAGGAGACATTTATATTAATACACGATTTCTGTTTTTAACATTAATAATATTATTGCATTGACTTTGTGTTGTCTTCAAGTTCTATTATCATTCATAAACATTGATAATTCCTGAACTCATGAGGTAGTCTGTTCCGGGATTTACGTCGTACATGGCAAGAATTGTATAAAATTGTACCATTTTTTTAAGTTTGCATCTTTTTTTAATTAAAAACGTAAAGAAAAATACGGTTGACACGTTTTACAAATTACAAATATTTACAATTAACCTCTTCGAACCTCGTAACTTGCTTTATTTTTTAAATAAAAACTCAACGCAAAACTGGAACGAAGATGGCGGCTTCTCACCGTCGATCACATTACAAAATGGCGCATCATACGATAACAAGAAAATTCAAACAGGTTTTCACAAAAACAGTTATTCAACAGAGAAAATTGGTTAGCGAGGTCGCGCATTACAATTGTCAACAATTTAACGATCGTCAAGGCTTGATTTTTGAAGGAACATGACAAAAAATAAACTTACAGAACTATGAGAAACTATTTATGGCGATGCTATTGGCTTTCCTTCAAAAATTTCACAAATTCACGCTTCAAAACTTCGCTGGACCCGATTCTAACCTTAAATTCAGGTAAATATTTTGTTTCTCTAAGGACACACGTGCGTGGATCTTTGTTCAAGCTTTGACTCTCTTTCTTTCTATTTACTATTTTTTGTACTTGTTCATTAAGTATAAATATCCTAGTCGAAAAATTACCATCTCTTATTTCGTATTAAAAATAGGTTATGCAATTTGACCAATAACTTGGTTTTTTTGTATTGTAACTGGCCACGTGACCTTTGAGCAAAACCAATGTTTACGTCGATGATCAAAACAATGTTCATCGATATAAACAAACTCGTCACGCAGCCAGTACCTAAAATTTTTGTTTGTTTGTATACAAATTTCGAAGAAAAAAAACCATAAAAAAATATAATACAAAATAATCAAAATTTGACCTAAAATTATTATTCCACCACTGGAAGATGGTGAAAACAAAAGGATTAAAATGTACATTATATACAAAAAAATGAAATCAAACATGAGTATATACAAAGTAATGTACAATGTATTGTTTCGAATTTGAAACTATATTCGGGGAGTACAAAAAAAAGTTGACGAAAAAATTGAAAAGAATGTTTGGGATCTTCCAGCGTGAACGATCACAAAAGTCATAAATACGCAAACAATCTGAATTGTTAACATTAAATCGAATACAAAATACTGTAGTTAAACAAAATGACGAAATTGAAGAGTGGACGCGGTGATAAAAAAAATAAATAACATTCTCTTGAGTTAAGAGACAAAAAAAATGAGGGGGAGGGAGTCCGAAAGACGTGGCCGGATGACTCGCAACGTGGCAACGTTGCGCGCATAGCGGCGTTGCCAAGTCGAGCGGGAATTTGCATAATTCTGTTGAATTTCTGTCGGACAAGTGAAAGATCCACGCGATGCCCAGCGAAGTCTACTTCTTCTGGATGCTAATTTTATTGCTGTTGCTGATATTGTTGTTATTATTATTCTGATAATTTCTCTTCTTGTGGGTCTCGTAGTGCTTAACCATGTGGTCCTTGCGGATGAAGCTCTTGGCGCAAATATCACAGGAGTACGGCTTGTGGCCCGTATGGGCGCACATGTGGCGCCTCAGGTCGGTTTTATGATTGAACTGTTTGGTGCACACGTCGAACTTGCACTTGTAGGGCTTGTCCCCGGTGTGCTTGGCCATGTGCTCCTGGAAGGACGGGTCGTCGATGAAGCGCTTGCCACAGACGGTGCACTTGAAGGGTTTTTCACCTGCGTGGAAACTCTTATTGTGCTGAGTAAGGTAGCAGGCCTTGTTGAAGAACTTATGGCACTCCTCGCACTTGTGGAGGCCGTTTTCCATTCTGATGGAGTTGTTGTTAGAGCTTGTGACAACCTGGGTGTCTTTTTCGGCGAGCTTCTTTCGGGGCTTTTTGGGCTTGATGGGTCGGGGCTGGGCGTCCTTATTGACGTTCTCGTCGACCTCTTCAGGGTGGTTGTTACCCTGGGTGCTGGAAGGGTACTGATAGGGGGTGGCGACTTTGAGGATGAGATTGTCTGATTCGTGTTCTCTGCCGTTGGCATTGAATGCATCCTCAGGGCTGAGCCCCCCCACGTTATTGACCTGCTGGTGAACGTACATGCCGTTGATGTTGTAGTACTTTTGACTCTGTTGAGTCAGGGTTTTGAAACCGGGGAGCGTGTAGAACTCCGATTGATCGTAGATTGACCGGTCCATCTGCAGGTCACTGCCAGTAGTAATTATGTGGTTGTTGGTATAATCCACTATTAGGTTGCTGCTGGAAATAACGTGGGGGGGCAAACCGTTTGGGTACGACTGCTGTGGGCCCGAGATAGCCATCTGGCCGCCCGGCGGCGAAGAGATCGGCATTGAGCTGTCGTGGGGCGTAGTCATGTGGGTGGCCATTGGCGTAGGGGAACCCAGGTGCGGGGACATGGGCGAACTCATGGAGTGCTGCTGGACCACAACCGAATTCAGCTGGGGCAGGGGCCCGAGGTGCGGGGTATCCACCGGTGACGACAGTGGGTGCTGCTGCGTCATGGAGGAAACCACCGGCGAACTGAGCGGCGCCAGCTGAAGCATCGAATTTTGCAGCAGGGCCTGCTGCTGCTGAGGCGGAGTACACTCCCTCTCGTTGCTGATACCGTTGCTGGGATACAGCATGGGTGTGCTCAAGTTGGGCTGCTGGAACAGGCCCCCCGTTGCCTCTCCCGAGGGACCTGCCATCAAGTTTGGGGGACTTTGTGAAGACGATTGGTCGGGCGACTGTCGCGCCCCGTTTCCCCTGCCGGTGCTTTGGGCTGGCTCGCGCCCAGGATGGTGGTGCGCGCTGATCGGCATGTTCGCCGGATCCGGCTGATTACTCTGCTTCACCGCGTTCTTATG
Source organism: Trissolcus brochymenae (assembly GCA_030523145.1). Taxonomy (NCBI): domain Eukaryota; kingdom Metazoa; phylum Arthropoda; class Insecta; order Hymenoptera; family Scelionidae; genus Trissolcus; species Trissolcus brochymenae. The sequence continues at coordinate 38,630 of JAQQRF010000417.1, forward strand.
TAGCGTCGTGTTGTAGTGACGCTTCAAATGCCCAGATGAGGTGAACCACTTGTTGCAGGCTGAACACTGGTAGGTCTTCGGCCTCCGGGCCTCATTGCTCTTCCACGACTGGTTCGTGATTGCCGGGGCCTTTGCGCTCGCACCCATCATCCCGCTGCTAATCTGGTGGCTGCCGATCGGCTGCGTGCTGCTGATCACCGGTGACCCTGCCAATCGACCGGGCTCCATCTGCAGGTGCTGCTGCTGGCCCCGCATATACTGCTCTGACATCGACGAAACGTTCTCCATCATCGAGCCCATGTTTTGCATACTTGAAGGATACTCTGACCAATCCAACATTGAATTCACAGAATGTGGCGCCATCCGTTGTTGTTGTTGTTGTTGCTGCTGCTGTTGTTGTTGCTGTTGTTGTTGTTGTTGCTGCTGCTGTTGCAGCTGCTGCTGGCGTAACATGTGCATCTCCGAATGATTTGGAGGCATTCGACTGATTTCATCGAACCTTGAACAATAAAAAATTACAGTTAATTTTTCGATTGTAAAAGGTAAAAGATTGTAAAAGAAATACGATAAATAACGCCATCTGAAGGTTGTAATTTGAACTCATGTTTGACAATGTTCTTTTGAAGTTTTTGATTTATTTTGTTTGTTTGTTTAATATTCGTTTCTTTTTTTGTTCTTGTTTTGTTTTTCTTTCAAATCGTTGTAATTTTGAAATTTAATTGGGACTGATGAATGCATCCGCCAATTAATTTTTCGAATTGAATGAATGAAATTCCAATTAGAATAATGTGCGACTAACCGGTTTAAAATTCGATACGAAAACTGGTTGTGAGTGAAATCGACGGGATCTATTTTATTTACAATTCTGGGATGTTATCAATAAAATTGAACAGTCCGTCATAAAGCATGCCCGTTTTATTTGGGAATATAATTTTTAATGGCTCGCTATAACAAAATGAATATCATGGTCTTTGTTTCGCGCAAGTGACAGAAAGTAGGGAATAAAGATAGACTGGATAAATTCCGGTCCTAAGCCATAAGGGTGGGGAAACATTTCGTGCTCACAGGTATGACCTTGACCATCACAAGTGACTTCAAAGAATCAAGTAATAGCAACATTGTATATTATATTTTGGTCCCGCTGCTTTATCGCGCGTTATAATTTTTGATTAAAAACTGACGGAACAAATTTTAATCTTAAAATAAAATTAAAAAAATTATTTATAAACAAATTAAAACTTGAATAATTCAAAATAATTTAAACGATAAATATAATTAATATTTCGATAATTTAATGAATTGATAATTAAAACTATGTGATTGATTAGTTTATTAATTGATGAACTAATCAAAAAAAATGTTACTAAAAATTATGAGCTGATTTATAATTTTAAATAATTTTTGTTTACAAGTTGTAAATCATAATAAACAGCGTGAAAAATATGCACGGATTATGTTTATTGTTCTACCTGAAATACAACGGGAATTGTATTTCGGCTTGAAAGGCGGCTTTTAGTACAAAGGGAAAAAGGAAAAACGTCGGGAAAACTTTCAGTTTTACTTAGGGACTGTTTTATAATGTAATCTTGTCAGATTAACATAATTGATTTCTCAAATCATAAACACTTGTCAACATTAAAAATTATTGTTCATTTTCTTTTTCACAAGTTTTTCAAAATGTTTAATTGAATTGTAACAAAAAAAAATAAAACTAATAACTAAAAGTTAAAAACAATTAAAATGAAAAATTGAGAATAAAGTTTGTAAATAAAAGTTTGTAATTTAAGACGCCGTGTTTTTTTTATTTTCTGAGTTAAAAAATTGATCTTGGTTTTTTTCTTATTGTACTTTTGAAAAGTGCATTGATCTTTTTAGATTGTGAGGTGGATTAGAAGAGAGCGAGTAAAAGTTGAAGACAGCGTTGCCAGAAAGAAGAATTTTGCTGTTCATATATTTCGACTAACCTTGGAAGCAATGCCCTTTGAAAACAGACTCAAAATCTTTGTCAGTATAGAATATCCTGAACGATTCGATGTTTCGCACGATACAGGAGCGTAGCTATTCAAAGGCGAATCCAACCACCACATTTTCATTGTTCTACTCAACTTTTTTCTTTTTTTTTTTTTAATTTTTTTTTTCTTTTAATATTCCTTTTTTATATTCTCCATTCAAATTTCTCATGCATTTTGGTTACAAAATCCATCTCACATTAAAATTTTGTGAAGTGCAATTAAATATTTTTTTAATCATTTTTTAATCATTATAAATAAAATGTTTTATAAAAAATGATGAACGTTTATTAAAGAACTGATGATGTTAAATTTAAATTTTCAATTATAAACTATGGTGAAGTATGTTCTTTGGTTGGGGAATTTCGGCAGTTTGGAGGGGTCAGGTTTAACCCCTATTGATTGTACGTCACTGCTGAGAAGCTATAAGAAGCGGTGTTGCTCGTGGAAGGTATCGTTTTCTGTAGGCCAGGAGATTTTTACTCACTAAATTCTCTCCAGTAAACGCGAACTTGTTTAGATCAATTTTTCTTATCGATTCAGAAATGTTACAAAATAAAAATTTCAAACTTTAACAAAGATTTTTTTTACATATGGAAAAAATAATTTATTTCCTTTATTTGCAAATTTAATTTTGCAATAAAAAAATTTTTTATTGTTTCATTTTTATTTTAATTAAATTTTTATTGTTTCATTTCACTTTTTTCAAAATATTTAAAAATCTTTTTTACCAAATTCAAATCATTTGATTCGAATCATAACTGATGAACATCAAAGCTTAGAAATCTTGCAGCGTTTTCTTTGTAAACATAACAGTTTGTGATTTGTTCCTATATTTTCATTTCAATCAAAAGTAAACGAATGTGATTTCAAATTACAAATGAAATTCCAAATGTTGTACGTTTAAATTGGTTTAATTGAAATAAGTTAAACAATTAATCGAAAAAGGAGCTAACAAAAATTAAATTTGATATTTAAATAAATAGATGAATGAAAAGGAAGACTGTTGAGTGGAATTTTTTTGCATGCAGAATTTGAATGAAATAAAACGATTTGAGAAAACCCCACGTGGTCGATTATCCAAGACCATTCACACAATTATAGCATATGAATGAAAAAGAACCTGCCGATAACTCGAATGCAACTTGTCCACATGTGGGACTGTCTCGGACCCTTTTGAACTTGGGGAAACACCAAATTATAGTGTTCCTCCGAGGGGGAGATCCACCCCCGAAACCTCTGAGCAACTTGCAAACAATCCGACCCATTTTCGTCCCTACAAAATGCCGTTCCAAAAAAAACGGGTCCCAGAAAAGGCACCTGAGTTCATCCAAGTTTAACAACCTTTTCTATCTACTTTAAGTTGATGCAAATTATACACGTTACTTTTTTTATCAATTTGTTTAATTTAAAAAAACTTGTTTATTTCAATTTTTTTTAACTTTTCAATAAAGTTGTGAGAAACTCTCATTGAAGAAAGTATCAGTTATTCAATCGCTGAAATCTGACCACATTTAAAGAAAAAGATTGTTCTAATTTATGATTGAAAAAATTGCCATCATAAATCCATTGTAAAAATGAAGAATAATTGAATTTCTATAAAATAAAACAAACACTGAAATAGATGTAAAATCTACTAATAAAAATGTACTATAAAGCAGTACTTTTACAAATCTTCTTGAATAAAAATTGGCAAAATACAATTTGCCAAAAAGCTTCTTAAAAATGTGCAAATCTTGAACACATTGTGGTGATTTTCGATGCTATATTAAAATGAACATTTGTTCAATCTTATTCAACTATTGGGCCTTGAAAGAGTCAAATCTTTTGACCATCAAAAAAAAACGACGTTGCATGTTCCCATGCATGTTAATTTGAAAAATCGGTCACTCGCTATGTAAAAAATAAAAAAGGAAAGAAAAACGAAAACAAAGTGAAAATCTGGTAATTTGGTTGAACGCGAATCGGGAACCGGTTGTCCGATCTTGTTCGTCGGCGACATGCGCCAGCCACGCGCTGGGCACCCCGAGGCGGGCCGAGAAAAGGCCCTTCGGTGGGGAACCTGTTGCGGCATGCAAATGCGGCGCAGCCCCCCACGGGCTCGCACCCTCTCGACTCACCTGTGCGTCTGAACCTTGTGCGAGTCAAGGTCAAGGAGTTCCGCCTGCTCTTCCGGTTCCTGCTTGATCTCCTTGGGTGGTTCCTGGTAGGTAGTGGCTGGGTAGCCCTGGTGTTTGGGCTCAGTTTTAATCATCTGGTTCTGATAATCGAAATTGTGATCGGGCGACTGCAGAGCCATCTGAGGGCTGGGTGCGGGATACCTCTGCTGGGGCAGGTACGGCGCCGGGGGGTTGTTGGGCGAGGTTGGATGGCTGGTCCTGTTGTGTTCCGCGAGGAGATTCGCGTCCTCGAAGAGGGCACCGCACTTGTCGCAGTGGAGCGGGCTTCTTGGGCTGGCACTGCTGACGCTGTTGGGTCGGTGGTACGGATGGTACCTCGACTGCTGGAAGCCGGCCACCCCGTTGGTCGCCACGTGGTCGTCGTTCTGGGGCGAGTAGTGGTGGCCCATCATGTAGTTATCGTTCTCGAGGTAGTAGCCGCCCTCGGGGTACATGTTGTAGACGTAGTTGGAGTTGGCCGCCGGGGCCCCCAGGAGAGCCTCCTTTTTGTTCTCGCTCGAATCAGCCGACTGCTTCTCTGGCTTGCAGTTGTTGTTGTTGTTTTCGGACGACTGCTGCTGTTGGTGTTGCTGGTGTTGTTGTTGCTGCTGCTGCTGCTGCTGCTGCTGCTTGGGTATCCAGTGGTTCATGAGGTTCTCGTGGTGATAGCGCTGGTGGACCTCTAGGCTCTTGTCCGAATCGAACGACACGCCGCACTCGGTGCAGGTCTTGGGTGGCTCCGGCACCGTCTCGTAGGGCATCATGCCCTGGTGCTCGACACTGTTCATGTCACTCATGGTGTCCATGCAGGAGTCTACACTCGTCTCCACTATCCAACTCGGCGCTCACTCGCTCTCAGACACTTGCACTTCGAGGCATACGCGGTACGTCCTCGCCAACAAAAACAAACTAAGGATAAAAAGAAAAAAAACGGGGGCGCCACCGTCTCCCACGCGATCTACATCACTCGGCGCACTCGGAGTCCTGGTCTCCGCTATCCAGAGGCACGAACGACCGAGCTGTACGCCCCGTTAGCATCCCGACGTTTGAATACGAGTACCCAGAGGAGAAGTATAAGCCGGTACCCGGCCCCTCTCCCGAGCAAGCGCCCCCTCCTCGAGGGGGCAGGCGGGCGCGGCGTGCCATCGCACGACCAACCAAATTTCGTCAACTGCGCGCCCTCTAGACGAGCATTCCGCGCCGGACAACACCGCCGAGGCGAGCCTCCCCATCCCCTTTTACCTTTTTTCCCGTCGCCCAGCACCGAAGACGCTTTTTCTAACCCACCCGCGCCGACCGCTACCCCCTCCTCTCCTCGCTCAACAATCCATTTCAATTTTTTAATTTAACATTTTTTCGTTTCAGATCTTGCTTTTTGACGCTTTGTCGCACATTTCTTCTCTTGCTTGCCAACAAAATTGAGGTGTGGGAACATCTCTAAAAGTTCATAACAAATTGACATGATTACGAAAAAACTCAACATTTTTCAGCTTTCAAAAAAGATTATACAAAATATTGATACAATTTTTTGTTTTTCTGTTTTTCAAAATAAACGAAAATAAAACGTCATTTTGTGGTTCAATTCTGAAGCTTTAAAAAATGATGGGGGAAAAACTTATTTTCATACTAAAATTTATGGTAGTTATTAGCAATGATGTTTTCTACCCAAAATTTCGTGACTCACTTGAAAGAAATCAAAGTGGAATTTTTATGGTAGTCGAAAAGTGCGCTCATTGTTTAAACAGAAAGGCCTCTATTTGACACAATGCAGTTTTATGGGGAGGGGGGGGGATGCTACTGTCAACTTGGAATTCTCCATTTTTGAACAGTCAAAGTGAATTAGAGTTGAGGTGCAATGAAAACAACGAAAATCGTTCGACTGCGTTTCGGAGCATAATTTTGGAGCAAAGTTATTGAATGTTGTAATTGATCAATTTGAATACATTAATGAAACACTTTAGCCGTGGCAATGTAATTAATTTATTACTGCAATTCAAATAGTTTAGAGTTTTGTGTGCAACCCTCTTCGAGTGTTATCTATTATACTTGAATGGACACAATACATTGCGCGCAGATACGAGCCTGACTTTATATGACGCGTAACGGAAATATAAATGCGGTATTTATCGTTCGGAATTTGATCAATTACAGTCAGTTTTATCTAAATCATAATCATGTTTGTTTCCTCAATATAAAAAAATCATTGTTCAGTTTTTTGAAAATGAAAAAATTTTCAAATTGTTATCAACTTTTTTACATTTTTAATTTAAACATTGAAAACATGTGATGAAAATGTTTCATCAGCCAAAATAATCTTTGAGTGACTTTTTTATATTTTTGTCGAAGAATAGTAAATAAGTAATAATAAGGAGAGTGATCTTAATTTAAAGCACCTATTGTTTTTGACAGATTTACGACACTAATTCTGGTTTTTCCCCAAAATTCTGCCTAACACAAAACGCTTTCCAGGTATGCTTTTCAGGAAACGATGAAAGCTGCGATTTACAATGCATCGTCACAGCTCTTATACTTGCACATAACCAAGTTGCAATATTAATTTTTCTCAATTGTTTGATTCTAATTTATATGTCTGCTTTGAATAAATTATATATTGAATTTTGTAATCTTTTTCAAAGAATCTTTTTTTCAGGGAAAGGCAAATTCCAAAGTCACAGTTTTTAATATAATAAATAATACAAATTTGAAATAAAATGTTGAATATAAAAGTTTTAAATTAAATTTTATATTAATTAAATTTGATTATTTTATTTTTTGACAATTTTTCAATTTTTCAATTTTCGGATTGTTGTTGTTTTTCATGATTTTGAAAATGTGACAATGAAATATGAGAAAAATAAAATTAGCATATGTAACATAAAAGCACTTGAAAAAGAATCGTCTCACGTTTTTGAATCTTAAGAAACCGTGAACAAAATCTTGTTAATCTGTTGTTTGGCTTAATTTTTATCTCTTTTCATATTCTTTCATAGAATAAAAAGAGCTCGTTCAAATCTATTGTTCTTAGCATAATTCAGTTGTCATTAAAGGATTAACAAAATTTGTAATCCTCAAAGAAAAATTAAGTGTGTTAACATATGTTTCGGATAATGACCGATAACAAAATCTAAGCAGATTCAGTTTTTAACTCTTTGCTGTTTTGAATTCAAAAATCAAATTTCAATTTTTTCTTCAAATTTTCACAAATTATACTTGTTATTTTCATTTGAATTATAAACCTGAATTATAAATTTATGAGACTAAAATTATCTTCTTATTCTTATTTTTTTCAACTGAATACAAATTTTTTATCAAGTATGAAATTGTTAAATTTGAAAATCTGTTCTTCCCTTATTTGATGATTTTTATTCATATTTAGAAGTAAGATGTATTGAATTCAAAGCAAACGTTTGAAATATTTTTCAGAACAACCTGTCGTTTGTTTTGACAGCTCGTGTAATTACAGAGACAAATTTTATCTGCAGTACCTGCGACTCCCACGTCTTTCACCCTTGTTATAATAATAATTTTGTATCCCTTCGAATTTTAGTTTTCATATCACGAACTATAATTCTATACATTTTCAATTTTCATTTTTTTTTAATTCCATTTCCATTTCAAATTAATTTTTGTTTTCTAAATAATATGTTTTCAACTTTGTTATAGAAACAATGTACTGTCGTAAATTAAGGACAAAAAATTGTATATAAATGTAATTTGAAATTTGAAATTGGAGAAAAAATGCAGTTTTTTCGTTTTTGAAATCAAAAAATATTTGAATGCAAATTAAAGCGAGGAAAAAAATCTGTCAACAGGCTGCTAAGTATCTCGCAAACTTGAACAGAAAGAACCCAAACGGGAGCAGCTCGAAATACTATTCATAAGATTACACAACCAGAAAATCTGTTCGCCGCCGTCTGGTCAACCAGATGCGTCAAATTTGGTAGCATGTTGTATTTACCAAACTTTAAACCAAAAACAATACCCATCTCTACATGCTTTATTACTTTTTTTCCTCCAAAATATTATATATATTTCAAAACGAAATTTCGTTTCAAAACGTTGCATTGTTTTCAGAGTTCGTGAATTGGAGTCGCAAATTGTCAAGATAATTATTATATAGTAGCATACAATAAAAATTGAATTAGAGGGGAAATATTCGAAAACGACAATATGGTCTCATAACAAGAAACCTGAACTTACTTTCACCGACGAAATCTTTGAAACACTGAGATTAAGCGAAAACTTGATTTATAGACTCTAGTGATTATTCCGGGAAGTCATGGATATACATACACAAAAGCGCTTTTAATATAATGTAGCAAAAGCTATAGGAATGATTACAAAATATCAGCAAAGTTGCAGACGTATAATTTTCGCCAACATTTTTTTATTTATGCTGTTGTTGATTTTTTTTTATTACCGAAGTTTTGTACATTAATAAACATGAGGAAAGATAGCTTCTTTTTTGGTGGGAATTTAAAAGTCTTGGAAATCATTGATCATTTTTTAACATAGAGGAAAAGAACGTCGTGCAACATTCGAACTTCATTGACAACTTTCTGCACCCATGTGTTTTCATTTTGAACGATTTATTTATATTAGCATGCATATTGATTTCTTTTTAGAATCTTATAGTACAATTAACTTCAAACTATATTTTCATTGATTATTTTTTACAGACAACTTCATATTGTTCAATTTACATCACTTCATTTTTGCAACCAATTTCAAGTTGTTTTAATTTTATTCGTTACGTTTCGCATCCAACTTCAGATTAATTAGTTTTCATTAGTTACCATAATACTGTCAACTTCACAATGTTCAATTTTCATTATTTACAACTTGCAAATAATTTCAGACTGTTTAAATTTACATTGGTGTAGCCAATTCGAAATTGTAATATTTAAAATGAATGTTTAAATTTATTAAATTTAAAAACGTTAATCAATCCTTTGATTTGCAAACAACTTCAAAAGCAATTTCAAACCAGCAGAAACGATTTTGCAAAAAAAGTTTCCTTAATTGCTCCAAAAATCCATCAATTTTTTTTAATTGCAATAAAAGCATCAAAAAACTGAAACATCAAAGAAAATTGTCTTGGCGAAATAATGAATGGAACTGGGACTGCCTAAATAACCGGATGAGAACGAGTGTATCAACTAATCGGCATCTATAGATAATCAACCGGATCATACATCACCATAATATATTCCTATACGCCACGAAATAAGTCTATTAATAATAAATTCGCGTCCAAATTATTGCCAATAGAAATTTATAGGCCAAAAAATAACAAGCGAAAAAAAAAAATCTAATGATAAATTTTTCGCGGTATTAATTTTTTGATCCATTCTTGAAACATGAAATTTTATGAGCATATAACGTGGTGGAGAATTGGAATGGGGGCCGTAATTTAAAGTCGTTTTGCACTCTGCACTCATGAGAATTTGTAATTTTATCCGATTTATTAAAAATGTATCGGTTCTAAGAAAAGTTGAGCAATGATTTGAAATTCAGTTTATTTGTTATAATTCCATGGGAAACATTTTTTTTTTTTTTTTTTTCATGTAAAAAATTTCATCATTTGAAACAGATTCTGTCTAAAAATATCAAAAATATCAAAAAACAAAAAATAAACAAATGATAATAATTAAGATAATAAGTATATTTTTTGAACAGCGGTCTTTTTCTAATCAAAATATTAGTTATAATTAATTAACAATTGAAAATAAAAATTTGCATAATTTCAAATTTACATTGTACAATATGTGTATGTGTATGGATATAATAATTTGTTTACGATTTGTATAATATTATTTCAGATGTAAAATATTTATTTAAAAAATGATGTTAATAATTAGTTAATAATAAATTTGAATATATATTGATGCACCTATTATTCGAGGGAGAAGTTGATTAAAAATTCGGAGCGGAAGGGAGCAAGAGAGCCCGGGAAGGAGGACTTTAATTGTGCTGAACACACAGCACCAAACAAAAGAAGAGCCGCTTCTCAAGGCCAAAACACCTCCTCTTCGTAAATGACGTCAGGATGCAGTTAGACTAGTTTTAGTTTTAGTTCTTGGTCCAGAGCTTCGTCTGTTCACATCCAGACAAAGGATTCTGAGCAAGAAACTATAAATGTATAACCTTCGTAGTAAGATTTTAACCATCATTTCATTTAAACTTTTGTTCGTGTTTATGTTTTTATCCCCCAATTAACTCAAGTTTGCAAATTTTAACTTTACAATCCTCTCACAAATAATAAAACATAGGAAAAATAATTTTTTCATTTAATCATTATTTCAAGTTTTTTGTTTATCGTCGAAATTTATTATTGAAAACTTTATTTTATGCATTTTTTTGTTCATTAAAGAAAATAATGTTGAAGATTAGACAAAGTCTGACCAGGAAAATGTACAACGTGTTGTATGCGAAGTGGGACCCCCCGCAATGACAATGAGTTCGCTCAGAAACAGGTATACGAATGTTTGAAATTGTAGACTATTTTGACACCGGGACATAAAAATAGTGCATTCAATATTTCTTCATTAAGACGAGACCCGCTTTTGATAAAAAACATAAAACCCTTTTTCATTCAGCACCGCCAAAGATCAACGTGAAATTCGCCAAGCGGAGGATTTGTCAATAATATATGATTACATTATAATAATTCATCGTGGCTCATGGCAAATCGATAAATAATTAATCATTTATGATTGAAGAGAAAATTGTTTACTGATTAGATTTTAGTCTTAACATGATTAGGAACGCGTTTCAAATCGTCTGGGTATAATCTGCTGAAGGTCAGAGCGGGTACGAGAATACTCATACAATTAACCGTGCATAATACATTATGTCTGAAATTAATTAATGCACGTCAGGCTGCACGGTGGACTCTAAACTGCTAGACTGTTTCTTAGATTTCAAGTTTGAATTTATCGATGTTTTTTGGGTGTGCAATTATCTAATTCTACCTAGTACAATTAAATGTTAAGTAGTTTGTTCGTTGCAGCCGCCAACTTCACGTTTTTTTTATTACTCAATTCTTGAAGTCAGATTTCCGTTTTTTATTGTTTTTTTTTTTTTTTTTTTTTTTTCATGTTAAAAATAGCAGTAACTCGAGAAAAAGAAAGGGATTAAAAAAGTTGTTGATTGAATCGTGTCAATGCGTTTAATTTAAACATAATCCCGCGTCCATGTAAATGAATCCTGATCGTGTATGGCAAAAATGATGCGAATCCGCGCATACTTTTGCATAATTTTGAATAACTTTTGGAGATGCGAACGATTGATGTCTGATAAGCGTATCTGATTCTGATTGACGTCTAATAGCGGTGCCAGTGATACACCAAGCGATGAAATTGGCCGCAATCTTTTCGAATATTTCGTTTACATAATGCCCGCGTGAACAATTCTCACAGAAAGTTGTTTTTGGAAAGAAAACAAAACTGAACCAAAATTAACGATGCCCGCGAGTTATAATTATCAGTTAATGACTGTCAAAAGTGTCTCGTCAAGATTTTTAAATTAAATTCTAAAAGATATTATTACAACATAAAAAAAATGTTTGTCAATCATAAATTTAAAAATTAATTAGAAAAATAGTTTCAAACAAATTGATAAAACGAAAGAATTTTATATCAATATACGTTGGCGTTGGATGGAAAAATTGTTTAACACCAAAAGATGATTGCTCAAAGAGGTGGTGCATCTAAAGTCTAAATCTAATACATAGGTTTCGTACAGGGTAGAAAGAGGGTGCCTCAAGTCCGAAGGTCCTAGTATTGATCTTTGCATTCGTCCCCATATGAGGGACATGGAAGTGTTTCTGGAGGGTAGAGGCATAGGTACACACAAAATAGTTTGTTATTCCATTACACTGGACCATCGGAATTTCAAAGTTGAAATAGTCATTCATTCCTTCTCATCCCCATTAATTTGCAATTCTGAATTTTTTGTTGCAACATTCAGTTGTTTATTACGGTGTGAACAATAAGTTCACCTTCTGCAACTGTCTGCAAACCGAAAATAACTTTTTATAATTTTGTTTTATGTCATTCATATATATTTTGTACAACTATTTCTATTATTGTCTTTTGAAAGATTCCTCTTTAACCCTTGCTTCTCCTCCATCGCACATTTTTCAATTTGAAACTCAAACTGCTCATAGAGCCTAACAATGATAAATAATTTTCAATTGAAAAGACACTGCACGGTTCGAAAGGCTGAATAGTTTGGGATTATACTCACAAATGAGCTTGAAATTATTGCGCGGCAGTAGAATGCAAGATAAATCAAAAGAGTCCAAGAACGTAATGACTATTTGATTGAAGTAACAAGCACTTAAAAACTTACAAAATATAAATTATCATAAAACATTCGGACAACTTTCCCTAGGAAATTCCTTTGTTAATGGTTATTTATAACCTGGGGTAAATGTGTGTTTGTATATATTAAGGGTGCGAAGCAACTCAACCGACTGCAGTAGGATAATTCAGTAGCCCCGGCTTTCGTATTTTCTTGCGCGCTCATCAGGGTTTAAAAATAATACGTTAGATGTAACGACTGGTTCGGACTGTTAGGATGGCGCTCATCACATTTTATTAATTTATTATAAACAAAAATGACTAGAAAATCATTTTAAACTCTTTCCTTTTGCATCAATTGATTATTGTTGCTAACTTCAGAGTTTTGAGTCTAATATCCAAATTCGGAATTTTGAGTTTCAAACGGTTAATTAACGTGACCAAATACAAAATATATATATATTTTTTTCAATTTTAGAAGAATCATAACTTATTGTTCAATCTCTTACTTTCTCTAGACAACTTCCGTTTATTGAATTTTCATTGATTACTTTAAGTAATCACCTTTAAGATGTTGCAATTTTATTGTTTATATTTTGCAACTACCTTCAGACTATTTTATTTTAATTGGTTACTTTTGCAAAGTACTTAACTCATTGCTCTGACACTTTGAGGTTATGTAGGAGGCGCTTATGGCGTCAACGGCACTGTTTAATTTTGATTGGTTACTTTTTGAAGCTCACTTCAAATTGTTTCATTTTAATTTGTTACATTCTAGAGCCAACTGCGCGTTATTAAAAATTTATTGTTCATACATATTTCGAAACCAACTTCAGACTGTAATGTTACTGCTCACTATTTACATTGAACTTCAGAGTGTTTAATTTGTATTTGTCAATTCTTTGCAGCTATCTTCAAATTGTAAAATTTCACATTCTTGTTTGACTATTTAAAAATCATAAACTTTTTATCTGTTGTTTTACAAACGATATTTCAAAATATCATCAGAAACTATTTTGTATAAAATTTTCATTCGTTACTTTTTGCATTGTTATAAATGTTTTTTTTTTTTTTTTTTTTTTTTTTTTTTTTTTTTTTTTTTTTTTTTTTTTTTTTTTTTTTTTTTTTTTTTTTTTTTTTTTTTTTTTTTTTAGAACTTGAAGTGCACAAGATTGCGACTTCAGTCGAACAAACAAACTTTGAACCAGTTCTGACAAAATCTATTTTCAGTCGCAAATCCATGTTAACAACTTGTTTGGACTGTAACGAGCTCTCAAAGTAAAAAATGACACGGCGCCTTGCGCGCGGTGACCTTTCTCGGTCGCATCCGACTTTATGACCGGACAAACGAGTAAGATAAGGCCGTCGCGCGATTCATCCGTCATTTCATATTTACCTGCTCGCACAAATATCTATATCATTGGATTCCAAACAACTAGATCGAATAACGCTTTCACCGGATTAGAGTTCGTGACCGTTAACGTTAGATCGGCGCACCTTGTCCTGAGGTCGTCCTAAGAAGTGACCGGTGAGAATCCGGTCGGCGGTGCGTCCCGCTGAGTTATAATAAATTCTTAATTGAGTGGGAACAGGGTACGACCCTGAGCGCGTGCTACCAAACGCTTCGTGCCAACCCTTTCAATTATTCGTTTCGTAGACGAATTTCCTTTTCATGAACTGGTTTACCTTTTTTGGATATCCGATGGCCCGCAACAATCAAACCGGTACTGCAACATTCATGACCCTTGTGTCTCACGCTGATGACCCCGCGTGTTCTGCCACTATAAGTGGAGATATCATATTTATCTTGTCACACATCGCAGATACCAATCCACCGTTACGAAAATCGGATACTTAACAGTGTCCTTCAGGGCCGATTCCATCGAGTGGAAGTAATTTCATTACTTAGAACCGTCTCGTACTTTTCGTATACATCCAATCCAGTGGTTGCACTCACAAAACGACTGTCTTCACCGAAGACAAACTTTCTTCACTTAACACTCATCGTTGGTTCCAATATTTAGTTCGTTTTTTGGATTCTCTTATGTTACCTCAGTTTTTCTTATGCTGTACTAGAATCGCTGCAAACAAACAAATGATTCGTTAAGCAATTTTGTATTCATTTTGTTCAAATCATTCTAACATATTTATAGGTACGACTGTTGTCAACAATGCTGAATGAGTGAAATAAATAATAATTTTTTTTTTTTTTTTTTTTTTCATTTGCAAACATTTTACTCCAACTTCGTGGTCATGTTGACCGTTAGAAATTTGATCTAATCTGTCCTGTGCAATCAAAGATTGACCTGGAAGGACGAAACCCCTGAATGTACTTTTTTCTGCCAAACCCATGCCAAGTTTCCCATTCAGGAATATGATAAACAGCCAACTGTTAATACCAATGCCCAAATGCAACTGTTTTCATCCCCAAAATCTTTTCCCAGCGACAAAAATGTCTTTTGAGATTGTTTTTTATTCTTCCTTTCCACCAAAATGTTGATTTATTTTTAAAATTATTTTCAATGATTTAGAAAACGTTTTTGAATAAGGAACATTTCTACAGGGGAAATTTCTTTAGGTTCAAATGTTATCTGTAGTCAACGTTTAAATGTTCCAAATCTTTCTGTCGTAAAAAGTCCAAAATTACCTTCAACATTTCAAATACATTTGTTAGAAAAATTGAAATAAAAGTCTTGTTTTCATTTATGTAATATGAAAATTAAATATTTAAATTATTATTAATTCTATATAAATCGAATTCAAAATAAAATTGTGAATGCGATTTTAATAGTGTCACAATTTACCTCACATGTCATAATTACTCCAACTACTCCTAACTGATTTTGTAAGATTATTTTGATAAGATAATTCTAATTTGATGTAATTCCCTCAAATTGCAGGATGAAACACATGTAAAAATTACATAATAATGGCGATATATCAAAGTAACAGGTTCCTGATGCGTCGCATTGTATGAACTTGGCCTGCGATTACCAATTCAACTCGCAACTGGATGGAAGGTTGAAGCGGTCAGTTTTTAAGTCAACGGTCAGCATATTCATTGTGGAGACCTCCACGCGACGGCTCAATCATTTCCGCAATTTTCTGACACCAAAGCTGACCCTGCACGAGCGTCAAAAAAACTTGTATTCCAGTTCGGGCAACACAGGTGATGTCCTTCCTCTTCCCGGGTCACTTTAAATTCGAGCCCCCCTTGCAAAAAAAAATTGTATCCGCAGCAATAAATGTTGTACATGAATTATGATTTTATCTTTCGAGGGGGGAAATTATAAATTCATAAGGGAAGGTGATATTCGAATATTATATATAAATAAATAAATAAATGTACATATATATATTTATTCATTTATTCATTCATATTGTTCTTCGATTTAATAATTGTTCAAGACTTAAAATATGATGACAGTAATTGCAACTACACGGTAATTGATTTAGCGAAATTCCACAAAACGGAACATAATTCTTGTAACAAAATGATAAATAGTTCCAAAACTGACTCCTCAGAAATATCATTGCTTTATTATTTATGTGAGGAGAAGAGCTGGAAGAAGAATAACTGCATGCCTCAACGTAAGCGCGATACTTCTTTTTGGGACCAAGGATTCCTACACATTTTCTCAACGTACGGTATGGCCCGTGCTATACCTTCGCCAAATTGTTTGTCGTCTTTCGTGAGCATTCCTTAGTTGGAAATTTCGAGCTAATTATAGAGTAGGTCAATCTCTAAATTTAAATTTGTAGATAAAAAAAAATTATTGCAATTATTTCAAGATTAAGAATTCCTAACTTTACGGGATAGGTCTAAAATATTCTCTAGTTCTGTGCAAATTATTGGCATGTTAATTTTCTTTGTTACTTCTTGCAACCAACTTCAAAAAGTTTATTTTTTATTCGCTGACGTCAGTAGCCATCTTCAGAATTTTCATTAATTTGTTGTTTCTTGCAGCCAGTTACAGTTTGCTGAAATTTCATTGGTCACTTCATGCAACTAACTTCAGACTAATCCATTATTACTAAGCTTTCAAAATGTTATTTATTCAATCAGAGTTATTTTGCAACAAGCTTGAGATACCTCCAATTGTCTCATTTTGGCAATAAATTTCATAGTTTTAAATTTGATTTATTTTACATTTTCATCTTGGAGAATACGTTCAATCCAATCTTTTAGATCGAGTTTGCAAATCGTAATTTTTATTTGCCGATTGCGTGGATATGAGAAATGCAAATTCGAGAATTTCAGGAGGACGGTCGGCGAGTACTGCAAAGGCGTGCAAGAGCAAACGCTCCTGGCTCTAGGGCAGACTGAAAAGCTGGACTTCGGCGATCCTTGTCTGGACCATCTCTCCGTTACAGTGCTCTCGCTCGGCCTTCCAGGAACATGTATGGTTTGCTTGAGAAGGAGTCGGTAATGGAGACGAAGGAGGTGGTAGAAAATAGAGGAGGAGTAAAGTTAGATCAATACTCGTATCTCTACCGGCTGGACTTGA
Source organism: Trissolcus brochymenae (assembly GCA_030523145.1). NCBI lineage: Eukaryota > Metazoa > Arthropoda > Insecta > Hymenoptera > Scelionidae > Trissolcus > Trissolcus brochymenae. Next base: position 55,612 of record JAQQRF010000417.1, read on the forward strand.
CGGACATCGCGTTGAAAATTGTTTTCTTTTTTTTATTATTTTCAAATTTTTCAAACACGAGTTCATTTTCTTTCTAATCTCAAGATTACAATTACTATGACCTTTGACCTTTCTTTCAAAATTATTAATTAAAACTAATTTTGAAATAACTAATCTTTGAATTTTATTTTCATCTATTTTTGTCGTTAACTCAATCTTCTTTTGTTCTCAAGAGGAAAGATAGTGAATTTGGAAAATGTTTGAACATGCAAAATGTTTGCAAATTTTGTTGAACTATTTTGTTTAATTCAACATCTAAAGGATCAAAAGGCGGAATGTATATGATCCAGAGAAAATTTGATCAAAGAAGCGTCGAATGGTCAAAGACAGGAGATTAAATTTTATACGAGATCGAAATTTGGTTTATATTATCGGTCCAGCTCTCTGCGTTTGGTGTGTTCTCTCTGCCGACTTTAAAGTCCACCCTAACTGCCCACCAAATCACCTCGCAGAAACCCCTTTTCTGTCCATCGCCACTGCCACCTTCAGCGGCAACATTCTGCAAAGCAATGAGGGTGACAAACCCCTCTACGATCAATGATTCTCAGATCGTGCCATGGATTTTCTTCCCATTAAAAATTTGTACAAAAGTGAAATCCACTTTTGTCCAAAGTTGCCTGCAAGGTCAGCCTCAACGGAATTCTGTCTTTCAAATAATTTCTATTATATAATTTAAAAGTATTCCATCTTAATTGGCTCCATCTTTGTAATTAACTTCAGAGTTGCTCATTTAATTAGCTACTTTTTGCAACCAGCTTCAATTTGTTGAATTCTCATTGGGTCTTTTTGCAGCAGCCAACTTCTGGTCGTTAAAAATATATCGTTTACATGTTGTAACTAAGTTGAGATTATTCTATTATTTTAATTGAGTTACTTCTTGCTTCCAATTACAGACTGTTTGATTTTTGTTGTTCTGTTTTGTTTTGCAACCACTTGTGTGACATTCTCTATATTTCAAGATCTGCAATTTGTTGAAAATTTTCAACTCAATTTCGAAGAAATTGGTTTTGAGCCCAATTGAAGATCCGAGATATACGATTCATGAAATTCGAGCATGTTATATAACAGGAAGAAGTTCCCATTATAGAGGTGTAATCTGACAAAGGACGGTTTCCGATGCGCAGTCAAAAAGACGTGAACGACTCGAAGGTTCGGGAGTTGTTCGCAAAATTCGATGGAAAGTCAAGTTCCGTGAACACCATCACGTCAGGATTACGCATTTTGTATCGGCATCTGCGATATCGAGCTTCGAATTCGTCTTGTACGCTCCGAAGGCATTCGTTCCCTGTCCGCGTTGTCCTGCGATCGATGAAAGTTCGGCGCAAAGGCTCAAAGTGTTGAATTCTCAACGGACATGTTTTGCAACATGCCTTTCAATAATTCAACAAGTTTTCCTCATTTTCATAATTCCCCTCGTCCAGATCCTCTATCCTCATCGCAAACGCGATTCTGTTGCTTGCCAATTCGCTCTCGTTTATTTACAAATCTTTTCCCAGTTGGGGGCGAGTGCATGGCATTGTTTTTTTTTCTTTCTCCATACCCAGACAATTACTTTCAGCAGTTTTGAAAGAATCCGAATGTTTGCCCTCAACGATGAGAAAGATGACGTGTATTGCAAAACGTTCAATTTTTAAGCGACAAAAAGTGGCGTGAGTCTGGCTGATGAAGTTGTATATCGTTTGTCCGAGACTAGCCTCGTGAATATTCCAAAGTCTAAAAGCATCTCCCCTTTGCTTCTCGTGCGCCAAGGCACGGAGGGTCCATCACAACTGTAACAAGCTTTCTCTCCTCTCCCTCCGTTATAGGCTCCTCTGAAATTGTGAAGCTGATGTGAAGAGTAAGAGAGAAAGGCACAATCGGGAGAAAAGGGTGGTCTACGAAGGGAAACTGTGAGCGAGACAGAGAGAAGCACCTACCACGGCTACGTTAGGTAAATTTGGTGTAACTCGCAACCATGAGAATTTCCAAGGGGGACCATCAAGGGTGACTCTCAGCATGATCGATAGTCACACATGCGTTTGCTCTATCTCGCACTCTCCCAACTCTTCCACCTATCTTCTCTCAATTCTCTCTTTGCCAAGCCAGATCGAAAGTTTGTCCAAAATCACTATACTTTTGAATAGCAAACTAAAATCTTACTTTATAACTTCAAATCAAGTTTAGTTTGTTTTCGTATTATTTCTCTTGCGAATTGCAATAGATGTGTTGCACAGTTATTAGCTCTCTTTTTTAAAACGATGAATAAACTTTGTGGCGCTAATCAAACTATATAAGACGATTCAGGGGTTTCTAAAATATCCTTCTCCAGAGTAAATACTAATAAATATATGCTTTCTGTTTGTTTGTGTTTCTTCGAGAGTTGTTTTTTTTCGAGCTTCTCTAAAGCTTTGTTCAATAAGACACCTATGAAGGAAAATTATAAATTGCAATTATTTCGTCCAAGAATATTTATATAAATGATTTTGGAACAAACAAAATGATATTTAATCAAAGGAAATGCCTCTTGATACACAAATTTGAAAGTTATTCTTACATTAAAAAAAAGTTAATTGTGAAGAAATTCCTTTCCGAGGTTTGATTTAAAGCAAACGGCAAGGCTCCTTATTCAATAGGGTAGTATGGTCGTGATGCGATGAGGTCAGCCCATCAAGAGCTTAGACAGTCCTTCTAATACGGCAGGTACACTAGGACAATAGATGAAAATGTAGGTCCAACGGTGCGCCGCACATGCTTCAAATTAAAATACGTTAACCCTTTTGCAGACCTTGTCACTTACTTCAGTGACCTACCCTGTAACTGAAACTGATGGTCATTCCTTGCGTAACTAAAGAAACCATTTCAATGATCAGATCTTTTGTATATCTTCACTCTTTCAGTTGCATTCAAATGCTTGCCATTGTTGACATTTTTAACATATTTAAAGTTATCTACAAGCCAAGAAAAACTCATTAAACAAATAACAAAAACAAGTTCAACAACATGTTTATTCTTTTGTTTTCATTCATTTTTTTAATTCAGTTCTTCTTTGTGATGATTATTGAAGTTTGATACCAAATCAAAATTTTTCGCAAACCTTTTGCTCGCGTGCCTAGTCGGTGAATTTTCATTTACCTGGACGGCGTCAACATTCCATCGTAACAGTTCTTTATCCCCTGGTCCGACAATGGCCGATGACCTCTGAAACTCGATCTGAAATTGAACAAATGATGGAATCAATTCATCAACAAAGAGGGCCACAAACCGTCCATGCAAATAACCTTTAAGACAAAGTGAACCGAAAGTTTCTCCATCCGATGATGCTGCGCGAATCAAACTAAATCTAACAGCTAGGATTCTTTTTTTTTTGCACCACCGTAAAACACCAGGGAGTTAGAAAGAAATAGAGACATTAGCGGGAGGTGTTCTCCGAGCCGCCCCGTCTACCTGTTCGAAAAATCTGCTTCGCACATGTCCTTTTCTCCGCCCCCTCTTTTCCTTTGTCGAAAATCTTTCCGACTCTGAGAGACGAAAAATTCTTTGTAGCCGCGGGCTTCGCGATGTGAGAATTTCCGGCGCATTCTTATTTTTATTTTTCATATTTTGTTTATAATATAATTTTTAGAGCATTTATAATCTGTTCATTTCTTGTTGAATTCTGTCGATGAATAAGATTGAAAGACACATTCGAAAGATGGAAATGTAAACATTAGTTTTATATCTACTTTTTGAGGGATTTTAGTGAGTTCTTATATGATAAATAATTTTACAAATTTCGATGTTTAGTTATATTTAAGTTTTCAAGAAAATTCTTAAAATTGTTTTGAAAAAAAAAAAAACATGTTTTCGATCAATTTTTGTTATTTTGAAAATTTACCAATTGTCGGTAAAAATTAGCATAGAATGACACAACAAAACTGTGGTGCCATCTACAGTTTTCATTTTAATTGGCAATTTCATTTTAAAAACTTTTGAATTAGAAAGGGAAAATTACAAAATTAATTTTCACAAGGAGAAAAAAAATGAGGAAGATTATAATTAGTACTTTTAAAATTTTATTAATTTGTATTAATTACAGTACAATAATAAATCCCTATAAAAAGCAATCATCCAAAAGTATAAAACAGTAATATGGCAATCAAGGATTAATATCTTTTTTTTTTTTTCAAAATTTTCAATGACAGTCCATGGGTGAATTATCAAAATTTTCAAAAAAAGATATTTTATATCTGGAGTTTGGTTTTCAGTTCATTCAGTATTTTATATCTGATTAAAAAAAATGATATTTCGAATAAACGTATTATTTTTTAGTAAACAAAAGTTATATAAAATTTGATTATGGAATAAAAGTATGCTGGCTTTGAAAACGTTAACAATGTGTAACTTTTAGTTACAGTACAAAAATGTTGGTATTAAATTGTGCACATGAAGGCGCGCATCATTGATGCTCATAAAAAACTCATATTTGAATTTCATTCTCAAACCAAAACCTAAGAGAAAACGTAAACTCAAATAATAATAATCCCACATCTTATACAGAGACCAGTTTTGTATCAACGCAATTTACAATAACGAGGTAGAGAGTAAAGTTTGCCATTCTAACCGATATGCCATTTTTCCTTGTTATTCTTTGTTTATTTTTCTTTTTTGTATTTTTTTTGTTCAAATCTCTATATTTCCAATTTCCTCTATTCAATTAACTCATTAATTTCCGCATCTCCAATGTGTATATTCTCTATATACATATGTATAGTTAAAAATTATATTAATTTGAACGAAACAATTCAATACGACCATAACTATTTCACAAAAATAGTTTTACAACAGAAAAAAATGAATTTCGTGTCAAAAATTGACTCAAAAACGGCTCTTTGGCGGTGTTTTAGAACTTGAGTGATTTTGCGAAAAGTGCTGCCGTCGCCTGCGTCTTATCACCGTCAAATCTTCGCAGCTCACAAATCACCTGTTCTCGCGTGAAGCCCAAAGCTTGGATTTCTTTCACTGTTGTTTCCGTGAACTGATCGGTGGGGAAAATTGTTGTCTCCATCGAAGAAGAAGCTGCCGACGTTGATTGATTCGTTGCACTTGGAATTGCTGAAAACAATTTGGCAGATGTTAAATTTTTCGTTCACAGAATTTCTTCATTATCAATTCATATATTTAATTACTTTGTATTTTCAGTTGCGCTTCTTTTGAACTAGCTTCCAAGGCCTTTTGGAGATCTTTGTCGTCACCGTCGTTGTTTCCACTCAGTCTTGCACATTCTGGTAAATCGCCTAAAAATAACAAATTCATTTTAAAATACATCTCTCAGGAAAAAAATGTGTTATAAGGTTAACGTACCAGTTTGAGTTATAGGAACCAATCTTAAGTAATTTCATTTTAAAATTAATAAAATTGCTAGGCAAATTTGTATAAATACTTTATATAAATCCAAGTTTTAAATACAAATTAAAAACGAATTTAATAAAAACTAACACAAATAGGAACACTATAACCATGATAGGAATGTTTACCTTACAACAATTCTTGTTATACAATTCTATTTAAAATAAAGAGAGATTTTGACCTTCGGTTAAGAATCTAGTTTCAGTTCCCGTAGTTCCAATAAAAAGGACATTTTTCTTAAGATCTATGCAGCATTGGTGCCTTCTCAGCATGTCTAGTCCAAGCAACATGTCCATCGGCTGTTCCTCAAGGACGCTAAAGGAAGTGGTCAGGTGATCACTTCCTATCTGAATTTGGACCATGTGTATGCGACCAATTATTCTCTGAACTCCGACCCCTTTGGCTATACCTGCCCATCGGTTATCCACAAGTCTCATTATGTGACACCTTTCTGCACAAGCTGCCGACATGATTGTTGTTTGAGCACCTAAAATAATTAATCAAAATTAGGCAAAAAAGGAAATGACTCAATTTTTCTTTATTTAATCCTTTTGTGAATATTTTAAGTTTTTTATCATTTAAATTTTTTTAATGCATAATTATTTGTTGCAATTTGAATTGTTTTTGTTTTTCAATAGAGTTTTTAGATTAAAGTTGATACAAAAATGCTGTTCAATTCTTTCAACGAAAAAGTGAAACACACTGCAATATTTTAAAAATAACCGTGACGTTAAAATGTTCTTTTGAGTTTTTCTTGCAGTTTCATCCACACTTTGTGTTCTATTTTCGTATCTGCATCCAAATTTGCACAATACAGGAAAAAAATGCCGACAAATTTTGAGCTCACGTTTCATTCACATATAAAAATGTACTAAATCTTTTTCAATTAAATTTGGAGTATTTATAATTTATTTTTTTAATTTACCAGAATCAATGAAGGCCTTGACAGGATGGCCGTTAACCTTGCAATTGATATAGAGCATGACAACAGTGCCAAAAGTCTCCGGATTGTACTCAATCGCCGCCTCCATATTTGCCTCAATGTTTTTTTGTCGGATCTCCTCGGCTATCAGTCGCTGAGCTTCCGTATCGAACGGATCCGCATTCATCATTCTTAGTCTTTGAGCTTGGCGCTCTTCTCTTACTTTTATTTGTTCTCTTAAAACTGTAGCAAATTGATCTATAAAAAAAAATAACAAATTTTAATCAAAACAATTCAACATTTCTTGCTTATTAAACGTTTTGTTCTGTGAATTGCTTCAAATAATTTTTTTTATTTCATTTTGTTTATTCGTTGCCATTCGTAAATTCTATTCTCTTACCAAGGTTACCGGACAACAAAGCATCGGCAAGTCGGGGATTATTTTGCTTCAACAAAGCCAGCTGATCCGGATTCGCCAGGAACATATTTCTGATCATCTCAGGGTCATCCATGCTACGAGGATTTTGCAGTCTTTGAGCGGCGGCGGCTGCGGCCGCGGCAGAATTCGAGGAACTGCCAGCCGACGTCGAAGCGTCTGGAACTTTAATTGAACTGAAGTCCAGCGTTGGAACACCTATTGAAAAGAAAAATACGAAAAATAAGTCAATACAAACATCAAAAACATCTACAAAAAAGACTAGTCAATTCTTTGTTTTTTATAGTTTTAAAAACTGAATCACTGTTTACAGTTTTCTTTTTTTTTTTAATTTTGTTTATTATTCAACTTTATTTACATCTTTGTTATTATTTGTAGGTTGTAAACAAAATCGAGGCAAACTATGAGAATATCAAAAATTGTAACCAAAACAAAATGAGAATGAAGTAAAGAGGCACAACTTTATGACAAGGACGATTTTGTTTACATACTTCCATTGAATGGTGGCAGGCTTGGATTCTGTTGGCCACTTTGGTGCATGTGTTGCAGAATGACAACGTCGTTGTCCTGAAGGCCATGGTCTCGGAGCGACTTTTTATTGTCATAGAGCGGTCGCCCGTTGAAGATAATGACGATCTCGTGAGCCGGCACACTGCTCTCGATCTCGCAGAAGGCCTTGAAATTCTCTAGCTCCAGGTCCTCGCTTACGTCAAGCACGAAGATGTTGGCGTCGTGCAGCATCGAGACTGTGATCTTCATCGTGGAACCTGGGTTATCTTATGTCGACGATTCTTCTCAAGCACCAACAATCGAGTTCGTGTTCCGCACCCCGGGACACGTAAACAAAGCCAGTCACAGCTCAGCAAAAACGCTCAACTAAAACTTTGACCGCGCGTAAACCTGTTGGCGCATGCGCAATCAAAATGCTTGTGTCACTTGTTTTATCTCTCACAACATGGTTATGCTCTGTTCATAGAACGCCTTTCTGCATTGCTAAAGAAAAACATATCTCAAAAATAAATGAATTGTTGTTTGTAAACAAATGAGAACTTGTTTTTTTTTGTTTTACGTCTTTGCAAAGAAATGAAATTTTGGTGTTTGGTATAATTTATTTCCAATTTACAACTAAGGTCAAAACTTATAAAAAATATTTACAATGTTTTGTTTGTTTTGTAAATGCAAATTGTGCACTCTCATTTTTGAATTGGTCCTTGGATAGTTTCAATGTCAAGATGGCTTCCACTTTCCTGTAAAAAAAACACTCATATGAATTAAAAAACAATTAAATAATTAAATCGATAAAATAGGATAAATAAATAAGATTCGATGAAATAATTGTTTAAAATAAAACTCAAACTTTCTTGTAACTTTGAGATAAACAAAATAGTAAACCAAATGGTTTTTTTTACCTATTTCAGGGTTGGGATAAGATTTCTTCTTAGAACTAGTTTTTTTGAAAACCCCCTCAGGGGCGGAGGAACCGGAATGATTGGAACTCATTTTTTGAGCCATCGTGACCGTTTCCATCTCACCCTGCAACTGACACAGTTTCCTCAACAAAAAAAACCTTTCCTCTTTCACGATAACAAGGTTTTCCTGCATCTGAGCAACTTGATCACAAAGGGCAGCATTTTCCTACAAAAATAAAAGTTTACATTTTGTTTTTCAGTAGAAACAAACAAAAAAATTGTTTGTTTATATGCTGATATTAAAAAAAAACAAAGGAGGAAATGATAACTATACATATTCGTAACAAAAAACTGTTTTTTTGTATTTTGCCTTATAGAATAAACAGAGATAAAAGTTTATTTACATTTTGTCTAGTAACAGGATGTACAAAAGTATAAAATTTTATTTAGACGATGTTTAGGCAAATATTAAAGTGTTTGTTTACATTTCTTGTTTTGCAGGATGTACAATCTTAATGTTTGTTTATACAATGATTAAACGAAGGTATAAGTGTTTGTTTCCATTTTTCAATAAAAAATACAAAAATAATATCTTGGAACAGAAAAAATTGAAAACTTACAATTACGATATCCTTAATGATTCTTTTCAGTTTCTTGTACTTGTTTTTGTACTTCAAGTTCTGTTGGGCTTCTAAATTTTTCTGGTATTCACTGTAGTAATGTTCGCTTTTGCTTGCCATTTCTTCTTTAATTTGTTGATCAGAAGGAACTATTGCCAATAGAAATGTTCATGTTTGTTTTCATTTAAGAGGTAATTTCTAGGTTATGTATGATTAATAAGAAAAAGGCTATTCTCACGGAGAACATGATTTCAAAAATGCAATCAAATTCGCATCGTTGTTAAACAGCTTTTTATATTAGTAAACTGAACATTTAACTGAACTATAATAAGAAAACGAATTGTTTTTCTATTTTTTTTATTATAAATATCACTTTCTCAATATAAAACATCAGCTTCTTTTTCAGCGAATTCTTCAGTTATCTTGTTTATTAAATTTATCTCATTTATCCTCACTTTTGTATGCTGCGATCGTACAACTGCAAAGAAAAATGAAAACTTGTTATTACAAAAATTCAATCCATCACAAAAAAGACCAATAAAACCGTAGTACAAACAAAAATAATAAGAGTTATTTAGAAATAATAATTTTTGAAATTACAGTGTATTCTTCGGTACTGCTTCCTTTTCTTCATCTTAAAGTGGGTTTTTGTATGTGATAAAGTTTTCTCCAACACAGTGGCATCGATGGACACTAAATTGTTATCCAAAACCGGCTGTCCTATTAGAGTAAAGTCCTTGGATCCTACCAAGAGGACCTTATCGAGTTTAAGCCTGTCCCCTGCTGTCGGCGGCCAGTAACCATGTATTATAATGATATCACTTTCGGTGACCTTATACTGTTTACCACAAAGCTGGACTATTGCAAACAGCCGACCAGTTTTTCCTTGTTTAATTTGATTGTTTATCTCTGATGTCACCTCTGAAAATTGTCATAAACATTTAAAACTTTGTTTAAAATTCTATATTGTTTATATAATACATATTTTGTTAACATTTATGTTATTCTCACCTGCAAGTTTTCTGTCATCTTCCTCGGTGGTTTCAAGAATCTCACTTTGAACGAATTCATTTTTTGGAAACCATGGCAATTCCGTCCTGTATTTTTCCTTACCTGCCTGTGAATAAGTCTTGATTTTGTATTTTCGAGTGTTGCTCTTTTTTAGCCACTCTGAAAATTTAAATAACAAAATGTATTACTTTTCAGAATCGAAATTGAGGTTAAACAATTTGTCTTCTTTTGATTGTTTTAAATAAACGATTCGGGCCATTGAAATATTTATAGGATGTAAACTCAATGTCAAACCTAAAGAACTTGTGGTAGAGATCAATCTGACATCGGTTTTTTTCGGGATGTTTATTACGAGATTGTTGAATAAACGTGATAACCCTCTGATGGAAGCCATTTTTCTTCGGTGTCAAATTTGCCAACTGTTCTATTGTCACGGAGAACGAGAAAATAGGTCCTTTAATTAAGGTGGTGTGAAACCGGGAGTTACCGACATTACAGATTTCTTTAATTAAAACTATGATTGTAAATTAATTTAACGAGAAGAGCGCCATTTTCTCACTCATTTTACACATTCCTATAGATAAAAATTCAACTTTTATCATAAAACATTGACA
>JAQQRF010000418.1:0-120225 GCA_030523145.1 Trissolcus brochymenae
CTCCACTGTGCGCGCGTGACACACGCCGATTTGGTGTACGACAAACGCCAACTCGTTGGCGTAATATGACGAACACGTGGTGGTGCTTGGTGTACACCATTGTTTTCTCATTGTAGACTAAAACGAAATTTTCCATTCACTTATCTCGTTGTCAAGTCAATTTCCATAATTGATTCAAATATTTACGTTCAATTAAATTGACACTAAGATAAAAGTTGAAAGATACAAGAATAAAAGAATCCAAAACTATTACAAATATTAATATCAAATCATGTTGAATTGAAAAAAAAAAAAAAAAAAAAAAAATTACCCTTGATCTAGAGGCAGGATCTTTTCTGTCAGACTCCTCGACCTCCATGGTGTCGATACCAGAATCGACGTCACCCCCGAAGGTGGTGTTGCATTGTTTGTCACTATCCTCGATGTCCATGGCAGTTTCTGTCAAGCACGCAGTTGGCTCCTCCAGTCTTTGTTCTACCACTGACGCATTAGCACTGGATGGTCCAGGAACACTTGGCAACGAAGGACTACTTGGAGCTGGTGCAACTTGCACACTACCCAGACGAGCCAGTCGCCTCCTTCGCATCTAAACAATAATAAAAAAAATTTTGGATAACTTTAATTTGAACAAATTAGAATCCGAAAAATGAGTCATAGCAGAACAATCATCTTCGAAATTTTCAAAACAATGGGTCAGAGCGCTGAAAGCTGGACATGATACAGGACAAAAGATTGAAACGCAGAGAATGCTCGATTGAAAAAAAAGCCATCGATTGAAACTTATATAATTCTTAGAAATAAATGTCCTCTACATGCAAGCACATCGCTGTATAAAAATAATCTCCTTTGTCTCGGGGTTATCAGACAAAACGACCAGAACAGCTTTTCTAACCCTCAAAAAAGAAAAATGGACTTATAAAAAAGGAGCTGAAAATCTCACCTCCTCTTGGGACAGTTCGCTCATGTTGGCGGCAGCTTGTTTACTGTCTTTTATCCACGGGAATGTAATAAACTTTTAATTATTCGGCCTGGTAGGATCGGACACTGCATGAGCGAGCGAGACTCGTCGAGAGACTAGACAAGCATCGAGCCGAGATGCGGGTCAATGATTCGTGGCCATCGAGTTAACGCTGCGTCAGTTCGCCAAAACAGCTGAGCAACAACGAGCGTCCACCATCTTGCCGCCGTTGACACAAAACAAAACTCCCCGAAGCGCAGCGTCAGTGTCGATAAGCAACGCACACTCTGCTACTCTCTTTATTTTTTTTTGAACCGTCAGATTGTGTGACAAAGCAAGATTGGAGACGACGGCCAATCATGTCGCGCCCTTTGCGCGGCAAGATTTGAATTTTAAACACCGAGACAAGCATCTTGTAATAACAACTGATTTTATAAATCTACAATAATATATAAATTAACATGTTAAATTGAAAGGTTCTTATTTATTATTAAATCTGTGTAAAATTATTATGCAAATTGTACGGGGATTGAATAGAGAAATAAAGAAGAAAGGGGTTGATCAGAAAAAAATTCTTTTATTTCCTTCACATTTTCATGTTCATCAGTTTACAATATCCTCATTCAATAAACTCTTATTACAGTAAAATGAAATCGGCAAGAATGATGAATAAATTTTACGTCGCAGAATTGGTGGTTGGATGCGATGTTCTTTGTATTTATAAAAAGTACTTGATCGGTACAATTTCGAATGATATGTGAGAGAGAAAAGAGTTGATACGATAGAAGTAAAGTTTTATAATTAAGCTCGTGTTTATTATTTTTTTTTCGTTGTAAAGCATCAAGCTTGAAAAACCAAACAAAACCTTTACACACTTAATCAATTATCAATTTATGATAATGAGTGACTCATTCAACTGTACGTGAATACGACTGTACGCATATAAATGTCTGACTTACTACACGTAACAGACGATGGCATCTGTTTGTTTTTTTTTCTTTTTTTTTCTTAAAGATAAATCTTTTTAATTGTTTTTCATTATGCTTAAGTTTTTCTCTTTATGATTTTTTATCATTACATATTTTCTCTTTCTGGATTGATCTCAGAGATGGACAGATTGAAACGTCTACCTAGGCCTATCGTTGCGACAGTCCCAATTCAATAATCGGTGTGTCTGTTTCATTATTATTTATAAAAATAAATACTTTGAATCAGCGTGTCACTATGATATAGTAATGATGATGAATAGTTTGTAATAACTATGATAGTTAATATTATTTGTATAATAAATAATAAATGAAATAAATAAATAAAATTTGCTCTTCTCACGTTTACAGCATCGTTTTGCATTTCGTTATTGGATTTACAAAATACGTCGACGTAAGTTCGTATCGCCATGTTTATATAAAAATAGGCATATATATTAATATGTATATAAGTTTTATTTATAAATAATCATTTCTCCATTATCGTTGCTTTTTTTTTTTTTTATTCGTCCTTATGAATTGCGAGTGCTCAAAAAATCGTTTATCCCTCGCTCGGCCACCAGTGCTCGTCTTTCTTTCTTTACAATCAATACATTTGCATCGATGACAAAAAATATCGTTATCCTCTTTTATTTTATCCTCTGGTCTCCCTTATCAATACACGCATCTTTTTATTTCATTACAAAATTTTTTGCCTTCATCGCTAAAAGCAGTGGCGGTTGAAAAATATTGTCAATCAGAAGAGTAATTTTATTGCATACAATCGTAAGCACAGTTCCACTGCCTTGATTAAAATTCGGGAACAAGGCGGCTTTGTGAAAGCGCCCCTCCCAAAACTATTGAGCTTCTCTTTTTATCTTATAAAATGATTTCGTTCGACTGCGAGTTGTGATTTCGAATTCATGTGCGTGCACGCGAACAAACGTCAAGGACAGTCCCTTGAATTTCATCCTGTCTTTGAATGTCAAATCTAATTAAGGAATTCAAAAAAAAAGAATTCACTCGCCGAGGACTTTGATTGACGTTCGTGTACACGATCGGTTCTTGAACGCATTTTGCATTAGTACCATGGGTCTTTATCCAATACGACGGATGCAATCGGCGGTATTTCGTTTTTTTTCTTATCATACGTGTGGAGATGAAACTCGAATGTTTGTAGAACGCGCGGACGTTTATTAGAGGTCGGACTCTCCGTACAGAGCTGTCGAGAATGAACGGTAATCCAGCGCTCCGGGAACAGTGTTTGGTCCCTTGTACGGAGGCATTCTTAGAATACAGTACTCTGCCTGGTCTGGCGGGAGTTCTCGTCGAAGTTCATCCGCTAGGATGTATGGCTGAAAATTAAACAAATAAATAAATAATAAAATTAGTCAAACAAACCAGCGAAAGAAATGAAAGAAGATTGTGAATTAAAAAATTACCTTGTCTCCTGCAAGAATACGGAAACTGTCTATGACCTGTTCGGCGGTGTCTGTGTCGGTGGATTCGCGGGTCATGAAGTCAAGGAACGCGTCAAACTGGACGTAGCCAGAATTATTAGGATCGACGATCGCCAGGATACGCTGGAAGTCGATGTCTCCCTGCCGGTCTTTTCCGATCGAATATCCTAACGACACCAGACAGGATTTGAATTCCTCGGGGGCTAATCTGCCTGTTCGGTTCTTGTCGAAGTGGTTGAAACTACTTCTGAATTCGTTCAGTTGTTCTTGTGTGATACCCTAAAACATTTCAGCAATTAGTAAAAATGCCAATCGAAATTGTATCCAACTGAAGGTTCATTTCCATTACTTTTGAGTCTCTTGTAAGGATTTGATTTTCAACTTCGTTGATATTACGGTTGATTGAAGTCAAGAGCTGTTCCCATCCCACGCGAAGAGTTTCCATGGTGTATTGTGTGTATCTGTTTTCGAAAATCATGCCCTCCTGGACTGCCTGGTGGATCTTCTCGAGTTCTTCCAAGTGTACCTTGTACTGATAAACAGCTTGCTCGTATTCCTTTAGTCTGTGCAGTTGGTCCTCCAGGGTACCCTAAAATAAAACAATGAAACAAATTTAATCAAACTCACGTTCAAACTTATTATTATTTTTTAATTTCTTTTTAAACAAAAATGGCAAAGATATATTTATACCTGAAGTCCCATGCCAATTGCTGTGACAGCGTCCAATTGACGCTCTATCCACGGCCCAACAGCGTTGGCTTTCTCAGCAAACTGTCTACGAAGAAGCTCATTATCTAAAAAACAAAAGGTCGCCAGAATTAAATTTGATTTCAACGCAAATTACACCAACTTCAATATTTTTTAAATCATACTCTGTTGCTTGCGAAGCTCAGCCTGGAGCGTTCCATCTCTCTGGGGCACAAGTTGTCTAACATCGCTCCACTTTTTAGTGAGATCCTGTAATAGCATGAAATGACGGTTCATTACAGATCTGCATACGAGATTGCATCTCCAAGGTGTTTTATTATGAGAACATTCAACAATCGTACCAAAGCTGTGAGAGTGGTGTACGGATTTTCAAGACCTCCGGGGATCTGGAACTGTTTAACGATCGACTCGACCTCACGAACCAAGCCAACGATCGAGTTGTACTCTTTGTCCGCCTCTCCGAGAGTAGCTTTGAACGCAGCATGGGCGTCCATCAGGCCCTGGATCTCCTCCATCGTGTGAACAATGAACATGTCAACGAGATCCTCTCGGGTTCCATCCAACCAGTTGTTGAATGGCTGCAACAAAAACAAATCGGTCAAAATAAAGTAGCTAAAGTAAAGAAAAATTTGGTCTGACAAATGAGTTAATTAAATATAATCAAATTAAAATTGTCTCAAGACTCTGTTGCATTTTTGGACACGCTGCCAAGTGAAGTGTCACGTACCGCCGCCCTCTTGGCAAACTCCAAGTGCAAAACGTCGATCTTCTCGAGAATGCGTTCCGCCTCGTTGAGAGCTTGGCGCCTGCGTTGGGTGAGCCTGCCCAGCCGGTCCCACTGGTCACAGATGCGCTGACATCTCGCATTCACCGACGCGCTGTCATGGTACTCCAAAACGCTGCAGATTAACAAATTATTACCATCTACAGTTCAAACTTTTATTATAATAAATTTTATTTTTATATCTGCCCGGGATACTGCTGGTTTCATAGACGTACTTGAGTTCTTGGGCAATGGCAGCGATCTGTTCGACACGATCCTGGTGTGCTGCGAGGTCTGACTCAAAGGCCTCATGCTTCTTCTTCAACGCTTTCAGCTCGTTAAGCTTGCACTGACGGAAGTGCTGCGATGTCAGCATCTCCTCCTTGCCATTGGTCCAGTCCTCATGCGTATCTGCTTTATGCTTGAACTTTTGAGCCAAATGTTCCAGTCGCTCCAGACGCATCATCTCCGACAGAAGCCATTCTTCAAATGACTTCTCTGCAGTTTCCAATCCTGAAAACAGATTTTTATCCATCAAACCATTATTTCTTATTTTGTACTAAACCGTTGCATTAATGTCATTAATTTAACACTTTCGTTTGTACCTTTCCATGCTTTGTTAATATCAGAAACGAGTTTGCCCTCAGTTGGCATATAAGCCGGCCGATTGCTGAGTCGCAACTTGGTCTGCAGGGTGTTAAAGTTGGTCTCAAGTTTGGCTTTTTGTTCGACGCGCGGTGGCTTGTGTTTGCGCCGATAAGTTCTGTACTCCTCGAGTTTTTTCTGGCACCCGGCAAGCGAGTTGTCAGTCTGACGGCTGTTCAGCCACGGCATCGTTCTTCTAATCCACTCGAGCAGGTCCGAGGCAAGTCGCTCGTACTCCTCCATGAGTCGTTCGTTCTCTTGGTTCACTTTCAGAACTTTGCAGATCCTGTTGGCTGCTGTCTCAGCCTGAATCGAACAGTCTCGTTAGTATTATCATCAAACAGGTGGCATTATAAATTGATTAGTCATCAAAAAATAAAACTTGCACAACAGATAATGGCGACATGTTGTCACAATTAACCAGCTTGAGTTTACGTTTATTACATTTTTATCTCTATTTACACACCTTTTGAATGCCACTGAAACAGTGGTAGTAGGACGAAACGTACGTCATCACAGCTCGCTCATCAGGCATCGCGGTAGTATGCATGTCTACAAAAGAAAGCATTGACAAAAACTCAAACCATGCAATTAGTTGAACATTTTTCTTTCTTTTTAATGTAATTTCTTTCTGCTCTGCTTATGGGTCGCTGAAAAGTCAAGTTTTTTTTATTAACTCAAACACACTGCAAGGGAACAAAAAAGCAAACTCGATTAGTGGTTTGAAAAGTCCTCAAAGACTATGAAATTGTCTCGGATGAATTTCCTTTTTCAATTAGTTTCAAAAGAACGCCAGGAGTCAATCATCCCTTTTTAAAACTGTAAAAAAAATGAAAAAATAAAACAAAACAGCACTCCGGCTGACCTGCTGAGCACCCTGGAACGCGTGGTAATAGCAGGAAACGTAGGTCATGATCGCTCTTTCATCCGGTTTCGGGGTGTTGATCAGATCTAACAAATTAAATAAGTTTTTCTTTCACATGAACAAAATTTTTTTCAGAGCAAAATTTATACGTATAATTTTGTGTTTTTAGGAATTGAATCATTTTTTATCTGATCTTTTACCATCAGGATCCAACATGCGGGGGATGTCAAGGTATTTTTCAGCGACGTCAAAGGCAGTGTTGAGATTTTCCAGGGGGTTGTCTTTGCTGAGTTTATTGTAGTCGATGAGGTCGGGTCGGTGACGATGGATGAGTGCGCAGAACGCCAAACCATCCTTGAAGGACAAGTGGAAGTTCTGAACGTTGACGTTCTTGTATGGAGCAGTCTTGCGCTGGCACCACAACAGCAGACCTTCCTTCGCGGTCATCTCCTCCACGGAGATGTCCTGGATAGCGAATCGCAGAATTATCGTCCAAATCATACCCAGGGTCATTTTTAAATTACCGTCGACGATTTCTGTAACGATAAAAAACCAAATCAATACTTACTGCCTTTTTTTTTTACTTTTTTATATTTGATTTTGCTTAACATGTTAGAACTGAGTTTCACCTTCGGCGCCAATGGAGACCAATTTGACACCTTTGCTGGCAATATAGTCGAGGGCTTTATTTACATTGGCAATTTTATGGAAGCGCATCTTGCCACGATCGGGCTTTGGCAGGGTCTCCCCCGAGATCACCTCAAGTAACAGCATCAGCTTGAGCCCGTTCCTGAAGTCGTCTTCGATCGACTCGATCGCGGTACCCGCTTTCCTCAGGTGTGAGTTGCACCATGCTGTGAATGTCTGCAAAAACAAAGTTCTATTTCAATCGATCTTTTCAGCCGCGGAGTCATAACAGTGTCTCGGACTGTTTATTTGGGTCTACTCTATCTGGCACGGCTATTCATTTCCATCTTTTCAAATCTAAATATCCATTCTTCTTTTCTTCGTTTTGGTTTTTTCTTCTCTATTTTAAATTATCCAGCTCAGTGTTTCTGCTAAAAATTTCGTTGGTACAACGTCAGTGAAGTGATTTATTTAAATTCGGGAAAATTGTTTTCGCCACTGACAATTGGTTTGGTAGGGTCTGCAATGTGTCATACAATCAAGCCGCAGTCTGGACATGTAGCAAGAGAAATGCGAGTTTATAAGATGGAATTGAGATTAAATGTGATGCCGCTTGGCGTATATTTTAGTAACGACCCCGATCTCGGTTTCTATATATATCCAGTGTCCCGATTTTGAAGTTGTGCTTCCTATTGCTGTCAGCGGGCTTTATGTAAATGTTTTCATTTGTTTACCAATCCTTCAGTTTAACTCTTATAGACAACAAAATAAATAAATAAATAAAACAATTCTTTTTCATAAAATGTCAAGATGTTTCTTCAAATTATTTTCACCCCAAAGACTTACTTTCTTATTCAACCTTTATTTTTAAATTTGATCAATTTCAGAGAAAAACCCATCAAAAAGAGTTTGCTTGATTTTTTAATCTTCTTAGATATGGAAAAATTGAAGTGGAGAAAAGTGTTTCAGGAATCAGTTTTGAGATGGATTTTTGAATTTCTTAGAGTCCAACCTTGCGAGTGAGACGTGAAGGAATCGTTAATTAGCCAACAGGCCTTTTAAAAATGGATTTTTTTAGCGAGAGAAAAATATTGAGAGAAACTTAATACGCCTAGCGTAAAGCACTGCGAACCAAAATTGGACATGAGCCACCCCGACTGTTACTCGCTCACTACGATCTATTTGTAAGACATCAGCTACTCCCGCGCTGGCTAAATTCGCGTATTTCAAAAACATTTGTCCACTTCCAGAGCTTTGGGTCCTCGATCTGGCTATTGTCCCTTGATTGGCTCCAATTTGTATGCCAACAAATTCAAACTGCCACTAAGACAAGACGTTTTGACAGCATGCAAATTACTTCACTTCTTTACATATTTATTTTTAATTTCAGAAACCATTTTTACAGTCAAATTAAAAATAAAATTTTGATCACTACAAAATTATTAAACTTGTAAATCAGATTTCACATTTGATTGTTTTCATCTTATTCAAATTTAACATTTTCTTTATCATTCATAATTTAGAACATAAAAGAAACATTTTAATTAATGATCAACTAACAATTGTTCTTTCTAATTTGTTCTTTTTTTTATATTAATAATTTTATATATAGTTAAGAAAAAGGGGAGACATAATTGACATTTCTCATCAACTGGTGCGAAAATTCATGCGTCTAAAATTGGAGTGTGAAAATGAGCGGTGGTATTGCACAATGAAAATTTATGACACCGCGATAGAATTTGGACAAGTCGTCATTTTAATTACATCTTGAAGACAAGCGTGACTGAATCTCGCGATTTATTAATTGGGCAATCTGGCCGTGAGAATCTGCTCCGATATGGAGATGTATAGATAGGCGCACAATGACCGCCTTGAACTTCGCAATGAGCGACGCTAGTAGTTTTGTGAAAGGCTTGTCTCCGTTATCGACGACGTTTATCAAGTGTTCTCCAAGACTCCAGGAACTCGTTTGAAGTTAATGAACCAAATTAGAAGAAAGGTGACTCGGTTTTTCATACTTTTTCACCTGCAAAAAATTTATATAAAAAATAATACGTTAAAAAAATTGAAATAGAAAAACAATTATAAATTAAAGTTAAAAATATACTTTTCCAGCATCAAACATACAATTTGTTATGTATTTTATTTTTATTCTTTCTTTTCCTTGGAAAATAAGATGTACAGTTAAACTCGAGGTCAAACAGATATCCATAAAGAAGAGAATAGTGAGAAAAGTTCTCACCTAATTGGATGAATTTTTCACCCGAGTTGAATTATGGTATGTTTATTGAGCCAGACTCTTATCGAGGAACCTACATTCGCAGTCATGCAATGTAAATTTTGATAAGCCACAGTTTGATATACAAGAGCAAACTTTTGGCTGCACACGTTCAGATAACGTGTTCTTTATTTGACGTTCTCCGACGGCTGCATATACAGATCTTAAAGATTTCTCGTTTACAAATAATTATCTACATTTGCTGTGCGCTTTCCTGGATATTTATTTCTGTCGATGACTTTTCAGGCCAGTTTCAGAGATGTTTCGTTGTAAAACATTTTTGTTTGTTTAATAAGTTAAAAAATATCTGGACCATTCGTGAAGGTTGAGAATTTTTCATCAGACAAACAAGGTTGATGGCAAGAAAAACACAGGCAATTTATTTTCGGAGCCTGTGCTCTTCAAGTTTTCAAAAGAAATTTCAACTTTTTGTATTGCCAAATTTCTTTCAACAATCTGAATAAGACAATTTATTATGATTTTCGAAAAATCGGATGTCGAAATTGAAGATCGCAACGACCTCTGGGACCACAGAAATAGACACCCATCGACGTGTCGTCCAAAATCCATTTCACTTGGAATACACGCATAAATAATTTTTTTCCTGTCAATTTAAACTTAGACGACGAAGCTGGCTGTAAATAGACCAGCATGAAATCGCATGCACTGTCAATGCACAGTGGAACGACCGCTACATTGCTTCTCACTTATTCGCTCATCATCAACATTTTATTGAAACCAATTCCAATCCAATTAATTTACAAAACGACTAATTTTTGTTACATCAAAATTTTCAATTGGTCTTAAAATATGTCATCCCCTGATAAAGTTGAAAAGTGGACTCCATAGTATTCTAAAATGTGAATCGAATTTCTGGACTGGAGGAGAGCTCTACATTGTACCGAAACGTATTTCCAGTTTGTTTACAATGATCTAAAGACTGAAGGTATTTTTGTGAGCCATTGCTTTTAGAATCCGTTCGTGACGCAATGTCTATCTGAGAAGCACCCCATGCTAGAAATATTGAAGCTATTTCTCAGCCACCTCGGAATGCGAAAAATATTTTTACTCTTGTATTTATATATCCGAATTATTTTTGACTTTATCTATCTCACACGTGGTTGCACCTTTTACAAACTCGCTCTTCAACAACCTGAATGAACAAAAATTGTTTCATCAAAATTATTTTTTTCATCAGACTCATTTTTGGTTCATAAGAACTCATTTTTTTAACAGATCCACTTTTATATCACTTTGTGACATGTACTTTTTTATTCTCCAATCTAATTTTAATTTCTACAGTTTGTTTGCCACAAAATGTTTAAAAATTCTTCTTTAATTTGATTGAATAATATTTCCTTTTGTCCATTGATAAACAAATTTATGAATTTGTTATTTGTCTGACGAATTTTGTAGTACGATGATTTGTATACAAAGACATAAGTTGCTGACTATTCTTAAACTCGAACGTGCGCAACCAAGGCGGCGATTTCCTGATCCCATATATCTTGAACGTATCATCGACTGATATACTGGCTATTATTTTCAACTCTCCACTGGGAAACAAACAAATCAAATCTTTCTCAATTTTACTCCTCGTCTCATTCATAGAAATCTGAAATTAAAAAGAAAAGCTCAACATAATTAAAAATTGAACAACAAATTGTCCAATCATAAGATCCAATTTAAAATGTCCCAGCCACTATAGATCTCAACTTGAATTGAAATGTCCCTGAATTCTGATTTTTCTTCCAATGACGATTAGATCTGATTTAAAATTTACCACTCGAGATCAGTCATCTGTTATAGCGATGTAAGGAAATCTTGAACATTGGCTCATAGCCGAAAATTCACCGAGGTTAATGATCTTCGCCAAACGAAAATACCAAAAATTGTATACGCGATTCATGTAATTCATCAATTACGTCACGTGCTGATCCGTCAGCCATACCTTGAAATTGGAATTTGTCCCTTGGCCAAGTCTTTGCGCTAATTCTTTTCCAATTCATTTGAAAATCATCTGAAAACAACATTCCTATCCTCCCGCCAAGATTGTTTCATCTTTGAATATAATTCAGCAACAGTTTCTAAAGCATTTAAAATTGAATATTTAATGTTCATTTAATTTTTACTTCTTTGTAGAATAAAAATATACCTTTAATTGTGAAATACTAATTAGACGATTTTTCTTCTGTGACACATTGTGTAACTTTTTTATACAGTCATTATGCATATGGTATTACCCAAAGTGAGTCACAACTTCAAGTATGCCTCTGACTCAAATGTTTATCAATTGAACTTGTAATCAAAATTGTAACTAAAATGTAAACCCTACCCGATAAGATTGAATTTGAATTTAAACAAATTTCAAAAGATTTTTAATCCTTGGCATGTGTAATCAGTAATTTTGTTTTTTCTAAATTGCAAAGGGACAATCTTGACAGAGACCCAATCTCGTTGACCAACAAACTAGAATGACGGATAAATAAATATATGCTACGTCTAACAATAACGATCATTCTAAATCATTCAGTCTGAATAAAAAATTTCACAAGAGATGTTGTGTCACGAGAACAGTTTTGATGATTCAACCGAATTCTTTAACCGACTTTAAGTATGTGACCATTGTCTTAACTGCGCTATACACTTATGAGGACAATTTCATTTTTTTTCTATTAAACTCTCTCTCTCTCTCTCTCTCTCTCTCTCTCTCTCTCTCTCTCTCACTCACTCTCACTCTCTCTCTTTTTCTCTTTGCTCAGTGTCTTTGACCTTAACATTAATGACCATACGTATTTTATCTAATCATCTAACTTTCAACTTTTCGATAAACCATATTGACGTTTAACGTAACTAGCTATTGTCATTTCATCGCATTCATCTCTGTTTATTAAGAATTATCCCTGCTAAAGAATCCATCAAATTTATATTTTTCTCTTGTTGATAAAAAAATTTCCAGTTGCAGATTTTCGCAACTCGGTCGAAATATTGTTCAATTGATGATAACAATTACAGCTTGTTCGAGCTTATCACAAGGTGACAATCATTTTCAGCACCATTAGGCAGGTGTCTAAAATAAATTTCACGATAAGAGAGAACTTCGAATTGGAGTTGTCGACGACCCCTGAGAATGAACCACTGCCAATGTCGCGGATAGTTAATTGGGCCAGGTTGTGATAGCATTGACATGCATTTGGGTCTATTCCCGGGAAGCTGGTGGCGGCTAGGGCTTATGAAGTAGGGCGCCTTGATGTATGCAGGAGTCGACAAATTTTTCCCAATTATTGGCATCGACTCAAGGCCCGCGTGCGGCATTATTTTCGGACTTTATGACAAAAATAATATCGACACATGAGTCATTGCCGCTGCTGTCATGCCGTTTTTCGACGGCCGATCCGGCGGTGCACTTTCGCATGGGTTTCAAAACGCTGTGACGGAACAAAGAGAAAGACAGAGAAAGAAAACAGCGGGGGGAACAAATAAACGGCCTATAAATAGACGCGAAAAAGCTCCGAAAAGCTGACCCTCGGGGGTGGGTGAAGAGGGGGGGGGGCTAAATTATTATGTAAGCAGCTGTTTGATTAGCAGTATGGTTCGGTTGGATCCGCGTTGTCCGGGTGACCTCGCGTGAAAGTCCGCACTGTTACATAAGCCACAAAACGGAGCAGCGAGTCGCGCTCCGTTTTTCGCGTCGGTGTAAACAAACCCGAGCGTGGCACAACACACGCCTGGCGCACACAGTCCCTTTCGCCGTATCCCCAACAGCACTCACTTTTTTCTGCTGCTTCTCCCAGGCAGGGTCCAGCAGACCCTCCCGCTCCCACTCCTCTTCGGGCTCCATGTATCCGTCCCCGTAGGCCTCCATGTCGTTCATCATCGCGCGTCCCAACACGTCCCTTCAAACAGAATGCTGACTTTAGTCGGGTCCAACTTTTGTGTTACACGCGTGCAAATCAACGGCCCGACTCGGACACACTGACAAGCGAGCAACGTACCCGCCGAGCCCTGAAAACTACTGTTCGCCTGGCTCTCTCGTTCCGAGTTGTTTCCCTCACACTGCTGACCCCTCTGCCACGAGTCTGTGACACACACGGTTTGCTCGTGAGCTCGCCGCCGGCGAGCCATACCCCGTACGCCCCACCTCGACCCCACTGCAGTCTAGGTTTATTTCTCCGGCGATTGCCAACCGCCTCGCAACACACACTCCTAGATAGAGGTTTTTTGGGGGAACCTGACAGTGCTTCGCACACGGCCCGATGCGCGTCTCCCGTCTCTTTCTGGCTGCTTCAAGGGATCTGAAAAAATACATGAAACATTTTAGTTGTTGACCACATAATGATTTTTGTGAAAAAAAAAAAAAAAAAAAAAATTATTTTTTATTTTACTTTTCTTGTGAGTTCTCTGAGATGAAAATCTGTTGCTGTTTTGTAAATGAGTGCTTCTTTCAGTAGTTGGTATTTTATACGTTTTCATCTAGCTCAGACCTTGAAATTTGAGATGGAGTAAAACCTTACATGAGATATCTGACGTGTGCTCTAATCTTTTATTGAAAACTTTGTGGAATCTTATCGGGTTACAGGGAGCGGCTGGATTTGGAAGAGAAGAAGCTATATTTTGAAAATTTAAAAAGGCCTATGTAGGATTTACGAGTTATTAAATGTTCTAGCTGTTTTGATATATTTTTTGATGAAAAAAAATTGACACTTTCATAGTGGAAGATGGTGTCGAAAGATGCGACTTATTTCATACACTTGATATTACGAGGATGTAATAATAGAATAGAATGGAAACATGACTCAAATTAGAAAGTCGGAAGTGGATGAAAAAATTCCATATTGATGCGCAATGTTTGAAGAGTTAACTCAACTCAGGAATTACAAATTTATGGCGGTTTTTAAAATTGTTCAACGATAAAAGAATGTTTAACATTGGTTCTCTCAACTAACATTGTTTTTTACAACATTTTGTTATTTTAGTCTTTTTTTATTGTTCAGCTAGACAAAAAATAATTATCTAAAAATAATTTACAATTGGATATTTAAATACAACATACCAAATAAAAATAACTTTATGTTACAGTTTTCTGTTATTTTAATGCAAAATTAGTGATCGGATAGAAATACGTATATTTGCAACTCTAATGATATATTTTTTTCTTTTTATCGTCGATAAGGAAGAAGATTGCTTTTAGAGTTATTACCTTTCTACGATAAATTATCGATACAATGAAACTCTTGAAAACTTTGACACTTCCGAACTTGACAAAATGATTTTATATTAAAGTTTATTTTAACGAAGACATTTTACTTAGATTAATTTTAAATATAAATATAAAAATATTCTTTTAATTCAAAATTTCAAAAGTTCTGTATAATTTTTCTGAACCACGAATATTAAATCTACTTGTTTTTTTTTGAACGGCCCTTTTGAGATTTAATATAAACATCAAAGCACCATGAGTATATCTTACCAGTCAAACGTCAACCCACACAATACACCATAATTGCCTTTCAATGACCCACGGACAGTGGAGATTTGAAAACCTTTTCTCTTTTTCGGTCAAAATATCAGCTGGTGTCTCTATCATCCTCGTTTTCACCTTTCTCTTTTTTCTGCTTGCACAGTATAAATACCATCTTTGTCAATATAATCTTTCTTTTTTTTCAATTAGTAATGAACTTCTTTCATTTCTCTCCTGCTTATGACAAGATTTATGTCAAAATGATTGCAACCCGGGTTCAAACTGAAAAGAATTCAAATTAAATGTTAACGATATACCATTGAAAAAAACAACAATAACACACCTCCATCTCAATGAAATCAACAATCAAACAAATTACTCACCCAATTTATTTACACAAATTACCAACAATTACTTTGAATAACAAAAATCTTATTTACAAACAATCTGGTTACCTCGACTTTTGTTTTTACTTTCAGATGACCTTGACTTATTCCAACCATTATAAATTGAAAAAAAAAATAAAAAAAAAACAAAACAAAAAAAAACAATGGCCCTTTTGTCGTTTCTCAAAAAGACGAATCAGATGAGAAAATGAAGTTGAAAAATATTGGAGAACAAAGAGGTGAGGAATCTGGCCCTGCCCCCCGCCTTGGCGCACCTCTCATGGAAACACGGCTTGCTCGAAAGTGACGTCGGATGAGGCGGCAGAGGGACAGTGTGGTAAACGACGTTGACAGTGTCCTCGCGTGGCAGGTGCCGATCGGCGCGCCGCCGACGTTCGAACGCCGCGCAACAGGGCCCCAAAAGAGTTGGCAGTTTTGCGCGCCGATGCCGTTCGCGAGCATCGATATTCCGTGGGCGCCGTCCGGGATACATATCATGAATGCCAACGCGCTGTTAACCTCGATCAAAACTATGCGTGCACGAGCGACATAGTGCCGTTACTTTTTCATCGCTGGAATTGCACGTTCGCACCTTCAAACCTGTTTGTTTACACGTAACCGTCCAATCATTATTATTTTTTTTCATAACAAAACTAAGTCGCAAAAACAATAACAATAAACAACAACAATCGTTCAGCTGGTGTTTGTTTACGTTGGTTTGCAGGTTGGTGTGTTTGTAGAGTGCGAAGGAGTGTTTTGCGTGCAAGGCCTCGCTGTCATTGATGAAGCCTCTTTCCATTCATCCAGGAATTTGTGAAGGGAGGTTATGTTTCGCAATGGCTGACGTGATCCGGCCGAATATTCGAAGGTGCGTTGCACAATTTTGGTGTCGTTTTGTCGCGCTCGTGTTCGGAGGACCCCCTCTCCCCGTTTGTGAGAGGACGCGCACACCGTGAATGGAAGGACGCGTGTGCGAGAACGCGCGCCCAGTACACCGCGAAATGCTAATTGCATTTACACCTTTTTGTTTGAAGGTGCACTCACGTCCTTACGTAAGGCAAACTCCTTCGTGGAGATCTAGTTGTCCGATTGTTTTTACTCGTCCAAGACCATACCCTGTGTCCCTTTTTCAGTTTTGTTCTTTGTTTTTGTTCAGTGATAAAGTTAAGGTTTTGTTTTCATTCTCATTTTGTTGTTTTTTTTTCTTATCATATTCATCGTTTTGTTTTGTTCTCATTCTCACCTTTCTGTATTTCATATCATTGTCATTGTTTTTGTTTTGTTTTTGATTGATTGTACGTCTTTCTTTTTATTTGCACTGTTGCGAGAAACTTTCTGCAAAGTTAACAATTTCATTCTGAAATCTCTGTTTATCATCTGTACTAACCTTTCTTTTATCTAATCTCTATTTGTTGCACACTCTGTTTTATCTTTCCATGATTTTTTTTTCACACTTTTCTAAGACCAATTTAATCCTTTCAATTCTCATTCAGTTTTAGATGAATAATTTTTTTTGAGTTCTTGCAAAAAAATAAGCGTCTTTGTTAATCTGTGGAGGTTTGATTATTGATTTGGATAATGGAATGCTCAAGTCTGAGTTTTGAATGGTGATTATTTTGAAAGTAGAAAAAAAACATTGAAAATGAGAAAAATAATAATGGAGTCGGTGGAAATGGCACAGAAGCTCACTTTTATTTCCAACTGAAACTGCTAAGTTTCACTCTGATTTCAAGAAAAATCGTAATTTGAGCTAAATTGATCGAGCTCATTATTTAGAAATCGTTTTGTAACACGAAACATTTGAAAGATGTTTCACACTTAATTGTAATTCAGTTATAATGATTGATTCTAATTAATTCAATAACGTGAACTTGTTTAAGACAATTCGTAGCAAAGAACAATTGTTTAAAGCAAATAGTACCGATGTTAATATGTATTACATTTTTTTTTTAATTTTTCGTTATTATTTTAATAAACAATATGCAAAAAATTAGTTGTAAACTTTTTAAATAGAATTATTATAAAGAAAAAATTGTATCAATGTTAAATCATGTTCATTTTTTTTTCATTTGAATTTTTTGTTATTTAAATGATAAATGGCACACATTTTATTATTCTCCGCGCAGTATAGTTTTTTTCAACTCTACGCCTTAGCTCAGTGTGAAGATATGATGCAACGCACTTTTATATATCCATTGTTCTTTTGACAAGACCAGATAAAATAAAAAAAGGATAATAAAATCAAAACTGTTGAATTGCACAAATTGTCAGAACAAATGGTACACAAAATCGATATAATTTTTCTTTTTAATAAATACACCTTTGGTATCTGAAAGAAAAAAATTATGTACTTCTTTAGTCTGTTTCAATAACCATTATAAACTCAGGCAATTACCTAAGTTGTGATCCAAATCGGCAGTGTGTTCACGGCTTTGGCACTTGTATCTTCATTTTTTTCGTATTCGTAAACGGAAGAGTATAAAAATTAAAATAATAAATAACTACATCTTTCAATGGAAATAAAAAAAATACATGAAACTCGCAATTATTTATTAATTTTTTTTTAGAAAAAAAAAAAATAATTTGTAGAACAGGGTTCTAAATTTAATTCGCTGTGCTAAAACTGTGAAAACGTTGATTTATTCCAGGTTGAGTTTCTAAATTGGATTTGCAAACAAAAGGTTTGAAGCCGAGTAACGCAACGGATCGAAAAAATAATTAAACCAGGATGGAGAGGGGCCACGGATCGCAGTTCGCGAGTAGTGCGACTAATCCGCACGAGTGCTGGGAGGTTTATCAAAAGGTGATGGAGGAAACGAAAACCCTCGATGATTATCTCGATGAGGAATGCAGCCCACGTAGTTACGATGGTATGCGAGTAGCAAACACAACGCAGCCCAATTAAATAATAACGCTATGAAAATGATATCGCACCTAGTCGATAAGATTACAAAATATATCAACAACAAAAAAATGCGCCTCTTCCAGTGTAAAAGCAAAACTTGTTCGGATATCTGGTTTTTTAAATTCGTTTGTAAATTAATTAACAATTAAATCTAAATTAATAATTCAACGAAGCTAATTGTACAAAAAAAGAGAGAGAACAAAAAACGGTTGTCTTATCAGAAGTTACTTGTGTTAGAAAAATGATATAAAATTTGAGTATGACATTTTAGTATCAGTTGAACACAGGCGTGACAATGACGAAGATTCGTTTAGTGTTAAAATTTCGTTTGTACAAGAGATTATTGATGAATTGTGGTTCTCCAGAGGGCGAGGAGGAGGCCGAGTGGTTGCGCGCCGCCGGTCTTGGCGAGTTAACGGAAGCGTGGAAAGCAGGCCTGGAAGTGCAGCCGGAGGAGCTGGGCGCCGCTCTGAGGCCGCTGTCGCGCGCCCAGGCCGAGGCGGTGAAACGCCGGGTGCGTTCGCTCAACCACACCGTCAAGCAGCGTTTCAACCAGCGCCAACGCGCCCGCAAACCCGACATCAGAAATGTTTTCAAAGACGCCGAAGTGAGTCACACAAACAGACTTGACCGACTGTTTAGAGTGCTACTTTTCAGGCGGACTTTTTTCCACACAACGGTAACCAAACGCGACCTTGACTTTGTCCTTGTTCCGTCGATGTCCAGGAATGTTACCACTCCATCAGCAAAATATTCATTCCGTGGAAAAATCATTTATCATTTTCGTTTCATTTTTTTGTCATCTTCGTTTCTAATGAATGGCGGAAAAAAAAATTTTTTTTCTTAATGAAATTCGTTTCTCGGACATTCTGCATGATACGAGTGTACGAGTTGTCAGACGTTTTCGAAGTGAAAGTGGAACTAATTTATTGCTTTAGGGTAATGAGTTACATTTTGTGATATTCCTTGATTCCTCGCTCGGTGGGTTTTATTGTTTCCCTCGTGTGTTCGTATAATTGTATGTTCGAAGTTGATCGGATTAATTGCGTGTTATTAAATTCACTGGGATTTTAGAGATTCTTTTTTTTATTTTCCATATCCACTTTCATATTTACTTTTCATATCAGAACCAACTTGTGGATTCACCGATAAATCGAAACTAAAGTACAAGTATTTGTAGATACAGTATTTGTTTCTTAGGAATTTTTGCAAGTTTTTATTTATTGCTTTGATGAATATTTAATTTTGCATCAAAGGATTATAAATAGAGACAATTAATTAACCATTAAAGTTAAAATTAGATGAAGTACTATTTTTAGCGCAATCTATTAATTTCACAGTTCTACAATATCTATTCCGCGATTGTAATAATTTTTGCGATTAATCTTTGAACAACCTTAGTATTATTTTAAATTAACAATCGATTGTGAATCGTTTTCATGTACTGTTTCTTAACACTTATTGTACCATGACATTTGTATCCCTAAAAAACTACCAAGGGAATAACAAAGTAATGTGTTTTCAATTTTTACTAAATATAAAACCTTTGCACTCAACAATGCAAGATTTGAACAAATCTTTAAACAAATGTAACGTTACTTTTTATTAATGAATAACATTGACAAAAAGCTGTTTACAGTAAAATCGACAATGACACATTTCTCCCATTGGTAGTTATAAATAATCTGTATTATATTTTTTGAACATTATATTAAATTAGTATTGAAATTAAAAACTTGTATGGTTATAAAATATCAGGTCCATCTGAAATTGTACCTTCCATAAACATTTCATTTTTAAAAAAAGAACAACGTATTACAAATAATGTTCAAACTGTATAATTTATTATAAATAAATTAAATGTCTGGATAAGATAAGCGTTTGATCAGCCATCGGAATGCTATAAGTTTATTTTGTTTTGTAGGTATCCAGTACAGGAACCAGGTCTCGCAGCGCGACTCCGGATTCCTTAGATTCCATATCCGGGGAGACTCCTGAGAGCGCAAGTCCGCCCTCCCCGCCGTCCGTGACCGTGAACGACAGCCAGCATCATTCCGAAAAGTAATGACCACTCTTTCGATCATCTTGTTTTGATTTTGACTGAGATCTCACTCTCGAAGCGCAAATTGTCGGACGAAAATAGGCTCTTTTTCGGGGTATCGCGGCCGATATTTTTAGGATCGATAGGCGGAATCAATGACTCTGATTATTTTTATTTCGCAGCGACAACGTGCCAAGCTTCGTGTCTATATTCCACCGAAATATCAACGACGGCAAAGACGCGGTCCGCAGAATCCCGAGCGCTCCGCTCGGCCATCAGCATCACTCGGCGTTCCAAGAGATCTTCCGCCGGTCGGGACACTGGTCGCAGCGCGGAGACGTCGCCAGTGACAGTGGTGATTATCATGCAAATTAATCAGCCTTGGCATTATAGATGAGCATAAAACATTGTCTATGTGCTCGCAAAAAAGAACGTAACTTAGCATTAATGTTCAATGGTTTGTCCATTTCAAACACTTCGGACTCGAGCGGCCCTGCTGGTACCATATCTTCATCCGAACTTTCAATTTTTCAGAGGGGATTCAGCTGACTGCGTACCAGAGACTGGGAACCATCGTTGCAAGGCCGATCATTCACACACGAGCTGACATTCTGCCCAGTGAGGAGATCAAGATCGAATCTGAAGCACAAAAAATTGTCTCCAAGGATTCAACTTTGAGGTTACTATCAACGTCTTTTATCTATTCATAAATTCATTTATTAAATTTCATTCCAAATAAATGAATAAATTGAATTTCTTTAATTTGTTTTTTTTACTATGAATAATGTTGATATTTATGACACTGAAAACAAAAACAAAAAGCAAAAAAGTCTAAAAGACAAGTAAATTAACTTTTTAGTGATAACAAAGAGTGTTTGAAAAAAAATAAATGATTTTTAATTTGTTTCAGGAGGAAATCTGGTAGTCATGCATCAGTCACTCGCAGTCACAGTAACATTTATGGTCTATCCAGACCTGCTGATGACAACATCATCACGAGGCCTCTTAATCGCACATCCTCGCACGGTCATCTGAGTTTCGAGGAGATGTGTCGCGCAAACGAGACCAATTCCCAGGTCTGGACGACGAACGACGTGCTCGAATTGAACCACGACATCTCGGATCATGAGATCGAGTTGCTGTCCCAACGTGACCTTACACGACTGCAACCCTTGCTCTGGCTCGAGCTCACTGCTGATTTTGACAAGTACAACCTGCCGCTGGTTCGGAGGAAGCCTAACAAACGTCGAAGAAAAGGTAGCTGAATAACTAGTTTGAGTTGGAAATGAAAGTTGATTCCAAATTAAAAAAGAAACAATAAAATATTATTATAAAAAATATTTTAAATATTTAAGTTTAATAAACCATTGAATATCTGTTTGATAGCTCGTCAAATCTTATGAGGGAAATATAAAATTACATATTAGACGGTTGTTAATTAAAAAAGGATTTTTGATTAATCGAATCAATTGGAAACAAATTATTGATCATTCTTTTATTTCAGCTGGAAATCTATTCGGAGTTTCATTGTCGACCCTTTTGTTAAGAGACAATCAGTTATCAAGCGAGGAGAGCAATATCCCGCTAGTGTTCCAGAAGATACTGGATGAGTTAACAATTCGCGGCGTCAAGGAAGAGGGAATCTTGCGTGTCGGAGGACACAAACAAAAGGTGTGTGAAAAATATAATACCAGCAATTGTGATAAATATAAAATACCAAATTACAAGATGATGAAAATTGCAAGTTATGTATATGTTGACAATTAAACCATTGTTTTGTTTAAGGTTGAAACATTGTGTTCAGAATTGGAGAATGACTTTTATTGCAAGCCTCAGGAGATGGACAAACTGTTCAAAAGAACTCCCTGTCACGATTTGTCAGTAGTTTTGAAAAAACTCCTACGAGATCTACCTCAACCGCTACTCACCGTTGAACTTATTGATGCCTTTTATCAAAGTCACGGTACAGAGACAAAATAATGATTTTGCAAAAAAGTGAAAATAAAAAAATGACTGTTTCTATTTTAAGTAAATTTGTATCATTTTGTTTTCAATTCACCAAGAATTTTTAATTTTGTTTTTTAGGTGTAAAAAATCCATCCGACCTTGCTCACGCATTGAACCTCTTGGTTCTACTTTTACCGGTGGAGCATCGCTGCACCCTAAAAGCTCTGCTGACCTTTTTGAAATTAGTCGTGGACAATCAGGTGTTCAACAAGATGTCTATTCACAACGTCGCCATGATTGTGGCACCGTCTCTCTTTCCGCCACGATACATCTATCCCCGTGACAGAACCGACCTGACGGCGCAAGTGAACATGGCAGCGGTGTGCTGTCAAGTGACCGAAGCCCTCCTAAATAACATCAATAGACTATGGCACGTACCGCGCGAGTTAATCGAACAGCTGCGCAGACAGACCGAGGAGGAGCGATATCGTAGATTTAAGAAAAAGTATTAGCAACGCTTATACTTAAAATGATGAGAGGTGCTACGTGAAAAAGACGGTGTGAGAAAGAAAATTGAGAAGAAGCTTGAAACATTTTTGTGAAAAAAAGCGCTGAATCAAAAAAAAAGGAAGGTTGTTATGTGCGAGTTTTGTTCATTCTTTTGTTTAGGTTATTTTATTTAAAGAATTTCACTGTTAATTGTTAAAACTGATGAGAAATTCGCCAACTGTTTGTGTAACCCCACTTGGTGCCTTCTTACTTATAAAGTTCGCGTTTAA
The DNA here is from genome assembly GCA_030523145.1 of Trissolcus brochymenae. NCBI lineage: Eukaryota > Metazoa > Arthropoda > Insecta > Hymenoptera > Scelionidae > Trissolcus > Trissolcus brochymenae. The sequence continues at coordinate 22,789 of JAQQRF010000418.1, forward strand.
GTATCAGCCATGGTAAAACTCGACTTGTTAATACCGTAATTTAAAGTTAACTAATACCGTGTTTGTACGCGTCGAAGTATTTTTTGTACACATGTGTCGTGCTGCGATGGGCATTGACAAGTATTTTACGGAGATCGTGAAATTTCGTCAAGTATTTTTGAAAATAAGTGCAAGTATTCGAATCGTACTGATAGAGTTTATTCACTGAAGACAAATTCATAACATTTCTTCTGGAATACTTCCGTGCTCACTCGCATCTGTGCAATATAACTGCGTAATTCATCCATTTGGAGAACACAATTCTAACGCTTAACTGTAGACGTTACAATCATAAATTAATAAACTGTCATAATTTTTTGTATATAGTCTCAAGGGACATCAAGAAAGAGCATATTGTTAATCTTAGAATGTTTAGCATGATTACAGTTTGTCAATCTTGTCAACTGATTTGTCATTTGAAACGTTGTTGCGCTGTTATTGCAGGCAAAAATGACTCATCAGTTGATACGAAAAATTTTATTATTAAAACTACTTAAATGTTTGTCACTGGTGCAATGACAAGGTGCAAAATGACGAAAAACCGGTAGGTAGTATTTACCTAGGGACGTGCAATGAAAATAACTGAGTGCTCAATCTTAATTTCAACTAGTTATTAATTTCAAGTTAATGATATTACAATTTCATCGGTAAAGAATCAAAACGAGAACTGTCGATCAAAAGTAAAAAAAAGAAAAATTGATGTAGCATGGACATTCAAAAAGCATTCTTTTCGACGCATTTCCATGTAGGCATTTTTAACTCGTATAATCTCCGACGCCATACTATGTTAAGGATTTTGTATATATTTCACAATTTGTTACAGATACATTAATAAAGTGCCAAAGAAAAGGTGACTGGTTTTGTTTCAGTCGGCGAAAAATATTTCCTCCTCTCTCCGCACGGCTGAAATATACCTGCTTGTTACGGCGAAATAAAAGTAATTAGCGGGGGATAGAAGTTATTTAGTTCGCTCGGTCTTTCTCACCGGTAACGAACGGAAACTGGATTTGCGATCAGGAAAAATTCACGAACGAGATTTTATCGCGACGGGATTCATCGTCCAGACTGGATTTTCCTCTTTGTCCCGCTCATAATTTAACCGACTTCAAGCGAATATGTTCATTCGCAACAATGAATATTCAATTAAGTGCTTTCTTGTTCAATTTTTTAGTTGTTTTTTTTTAATTGGGGTTATTTTATTTGTTAATTTATTAATTTTAATTTTATTAATATTACGTTTTCAGTTATATATGTAAATTATATATTGTTAGAGACTCAAAAAATAGAAGCAATGATGAAATTGAGATTAGCATCTTCAATAATAGGGGTTAAAAAAATTGTAGCCAGTTCGCGGGGACAACAGGACGTCAGGACAGATAAAAACAACATGATGCCAGTCAGCTGTCGGTCCCGATCAACTCTGTTGCAATAATGATGTAGAAGAATTTCAGTTGCGATGTATCTGGAGTTTGCCAAAACGTTCAGAGATTCCATAGAGTCATTCAATCCTAAAACAGTTTTTAAATTAATTGTTTCAATTGAAAAATATTAATTTTATTAATTTTCAGTAATTTATTAATTGTAATGAAGTAATTTCAATCAATCTTGTAATTTCACTAATCAAAACCACCAAATAATAACAAAAACGATTTTAAAATATTTGAACTCGTTAGAACTGTTAGTGCGCATGCGCGGCGAGTCGGGCGGTCGGTTGGCCATATTGTCGTTCTGGAGGGAAGAGAAAGAACGTCCTAGCTCGGGGGATGAACTCGTTTTCACTGATTTTAATGCTGTCACTTATGAAAAACCAATCAAATCGTGTCAACTATAGGTAATCTATTAAAAAGAACACAAAAACAAGAAAATAAACTGACAATTTCGCGGAAATAAGATCGTATTACGATTGCCAGCCAGATTTGCATGACGTCACTGGTTTCCAAGAAATGTTAATGGTTTTTTTTTCTTTTGCGATTTATTTAGTTTCGACGATTCGCAGATGATCTGAGATGATTCGGCTGAAATTAATTAACGTAAATTTTCATGAATTTCGTGAATTAACCTGATCGGCAGAGGGCGAGAGATTCCAAAACGACAAGTTCAGTCTCGTCAAGTCTCAGCTCGGATAACATCAACTTGGCGGTCGCGAAAATTTTTAACGCCCCCGAAAGCATATCGGGGGCGGGCAAGTTCGGACAAACTTGTACCGGCCAGACGCAGGCTTTGAGGAGAAACAATGCAGCCCAGCTGCGACGTAAAATCACGTTCTGGTCGTCGGGTCTCAGGGTGGAGAAATAACGGTGTCTTCGAGCATTGCGAATCGATGTCAGAAATATCTGGGCGGTGATTTCATGCTGGATGCTGATTCCTGCAAAAGGTAAGTGGCAACAATCATTAACAAAACGGGAGACATGATTTTTGAATTTATTTTCGGATTTTTGTTGTGTGTATAACAAACGACCTTCCAAAGGTCATTGGGCATTTTTTTCGTTTGTAACAGAAACAATGCAATGTTTTTTTTATCATAAAGTTCAGTTCCAAATTGAAACATGATTTTTTGATTTTAATTCTCAGAAAAGATGAAAAAAAGTGTCACTTTCATAGATGGCGTTGCGAACGGTTTTTTACTCTTTCGGAATGTTGAAACGAGATTGATATAACAAAAACGGACAATGTAATTTTTTTTAATTTATGTAACCAAAACTGTTATTCTTTTTCAAAAAATAAATAGCAAACGACCTTCCAAGGTCAGTGGTCGGTTTTTTGTTTATACAAGGAAGAAAACAATGTTTTTGAACTACTATGGAGCTTAATTACCAATTATAAGAATTTTATTAACGTAGCTCATCTGAGAAAAAATGAAAAGTGCTTACTTAATAGATGGCGCTGCGAATGATTTTGTTTTACTCTTTTGAAGTGAACAAATCAAAATTTATAAATAAATTTAAGATCGTGATTTTTTAAATTTGTCTTTGAGTTTTTGTTAGGGAAATAACAAATCGATTTCCAAAGGTCATTCGACAATTTTTCTTCATAACAAAAACAACGCAGGTTTTTGATTTATTAAGAAGCTGAATTACGAATTCAAACGACTTTTGTGATTTTAATATTTTCAAAATAGATAAAAGAAGTGTCAGTTTTATAGATGTCGCTGCAAACGTTTTTTTCATCCTTTTGCAATTCCATTTCTTCCCCACTACAAAAGGTAAGTTTTATTTAGTTTATTTCCGTTTTTATCTTTGGTTTAATACTTTCAGTTTGAAATACGTTATTTTGTAAACTTTTTCATTAAAAGATAATTTCTTTTTCAATTATTTTTATTCGTTTGTTTCTTTTACCTAGTCCTGTCACGATTCTTGGTGAAGTGAAATAGGTCGGCAAAGGATAACCAAATTGAGGAGTTAGTCCCAATGCATCCCTTATAGGAATCACTTTGTTGTCAAATTCATTCGACCTTGAAAACAACTTCATTCGGGGTCCTCGCTCTTCCTGGACAGCTGGTGACAATTCACGTAAGATATTATTTACATTTTCATTTTACAAATCAAAATTTTGATAGAACTTTAAATACTATTAAAAAAATAATTAAAATTTATCATATTTAAAACAAATAAACGATAAAAAACACAACAAATAATTGCAAAAACTTAATCGTTAAAAGTTAATGTTAAAAAATGTAATTTTGAAAAAAAAATGATTTTTTTTTTGTCAAACTAATACCATTGTTTGACTATGAAAGAAATATAAAAGAAATATCAAAAAATATTATGACAGCGTTCAGTTAAATCTATTGACAAATATCTTCAGAAAATTATACCCAAAACATGTTAGACACGTGACTGTATTTACCCATTCGCAATGGAATGACTACAAGTTTTTCTGCGATAACATTCTTGAATATACAGCGTTTTGTTAACAATCAGTTACAAAATGAAAAATTGTTAGAAAATAAATTAACAAAATGAAAGTTTAAAATTTGTACTCGTTGATAATGATTGTAAACAAATCACTCACCTGACATATTCATCTTAACTGCAAAACATTTTTTTAGTCTGCAATGAGGACACATTTTTCTTCTGGTTTTGTCCACTTCACATTTTCCTGTTCGTGCTGGTCAAAAAATAAACAAAACAAATAAAATTTTTCTATTTTATACTTTAAAATTAACACAAAAATTTCGGTTTATTTCTGGACCTTAATTATTTTGAAATTCAATAATTGCTAAACAAATTGAAAATCGTAAACTGAGAGAATGAAAATTTGATTTTTTTTTCTACCAGTGCATGTGTAGGTTGTACCGCGTCTCACAGCTCGTTTGAAAAAACACGAACAGCCGTCACAACAATGAACACCGTAATGTTTTCCATACGAGCGATCGCCACAAACTTTGCACACTTCTGAACATTTAATTCTTCCTAGAAAAATTGTTTCAAACTGTCAAAAAATATATTTAAAAAAAGGTAACAAATTTGTTATTTATTATTTTTTTTAAATGTATACTGTTCAGTAAAAAAAAATTTAAAAACTTTTAAGTAAAAAAAGATGATTTACAAACTCACGCATTTTATTCCATCAAACCCAACTATCCGCTTTGATTTCAGTCTACCGAATGATATTGAACTGACCCCCAGTGATAACGGCGCAGGTTAATCATATTTGCAGACCGACCAAAGTGGCAGACGTTGACATGACGAGGGAAACGATTTGTTATTACATCAAGTGCAATTGTGCTGAGAAAACATCCCTCTTTGAATCAAAGTTTGCGCTGTTTATTGATTTCCAGTCATCATTATACACCAACAACGTAAGGCGAAATCAAAATAATTATAATTGTTATCGATCCGGTTGGAACATTGAAATTAATCTGTAATTTTTGTCTTTCAGTTGCACGACAACTTTTTCGACCAGACTTTATTGGAGGATGAAGTCAACATTTTGGAAGTGGTCGTGAAATGATAGTCTTGCTTAAACTACTTATACGGAAGGGACAATAAAGTTGACCAAGAACAAGGCATCCGATTTTGAATGGAATGCTTTGATAACTCCAGTGGTAATGAAAAAAAAAATTATGGCCAAAACGAGTTTTGAATCAGGGACACTCAACACCCAAATCAGTTTCTTCGATGACAGTTTTACAGGTCTAATGAAAATTCACTGATAACAAACGAAGAGTTAGAAACTTGTTTGTAGGAGAAATTGTGATGTTCGTTTTGTTACTTTTTTATTATTCTTTTTATTGAAAGAAATTTTCAGTTTTGAGCTAAAGAGAGGAATTGAATAATCTCATCAGTGATTTGCAAAGGCCCATTTTTTTCACACTTCTTTATTTATATTTCATTAATCTTTGCTAATATAATTATACTTACGTTTTTTAATAGTTATTACAAACACTATTTACACAATGATTCATCTGATTCGATAAAAAAATTGTAACCTTATAAAAGACATTATGCATAGTAGGAAGAACACGAACAAAATACAATTCAAGTTTGTAAAAAAAAAGAAATCTTAAAAATTTGCGAGAGGAAAGTTTGAACGCTTTTTGTATTTCACTTGTGTTCTCGTTCGCTGGTGCACATTACTTTATGAATAATTTATTATATCACATTACGAGTAAGTAAGAACAAATATTAAGATTTTTTTTTTCATCTAAAAGTTATAAGAAAATACCAAAAAATAAAATAGAACTTACGCGTAATTTTTATAATCATATAATACTTTTACTTATGTTACTTGATGACGACAATTTTCACTTAAAATTCAAGTCGGTCTAATCTGATAAATCATTTACAAGTTTGTTTTATTTTTAATAGTTTTAATGAGAACATAATATTTACACAGTACCTTACGAACTAAATTATCATCTAATTAGCTAATCGTACGACAAATTACAAGAAATCGTGTGCCTGCGTACTCGTTTTATTTCGACAAATTGATTCTGACTAGCCCAGTCTTACGAGAACATAATGTAAATCAATAAAGTCTTGTCTCGACTGTGCAATTGGGTGCAGACTATATGTTCGATCACTCAGCATTATCATACAAAATTTTATCAACTAGAATTTCAAACCTTCTCAAAGTAATGTTTGCTTGTCAATTTGTTTCATTAGCATAAAATAAAGAATTATTAAATTAACAAAGAAATAAAGTTCATAATTTAAAATTAAAAAAATAAAATTACAAGACAAATTAAACTCAAAAAGAAAATAAAATCATTAAGAAAGTTTGAAAAAAAATGAAAAGAAAACGGTCCAAAAATTTGCTTAAACAAAAAGTGGTACATGGAACTTTAAACAGTACTTATTGAACAATTATATTTATATTAAGTTTTAATACTATTTTCAATTTCCATGATAATTTTTTGTTTCCCTGTGACCGATTTGAATTTGTATCAACAATTTGTGGAATCACGTTTATAATGGCGAAAGGAAGGATAGTGAATGATTTGCTCTTGTCTTTGAATAATTTTTAGGAAGAAGCGAGCAGCTTGGCCGCCGCGGTTACGTGATGCTGGTGATGATAAGGAGCTTCTTGGGCAGCGTAGTATGTCGGTGGTTGGTGTTCGCTCGTTGGGGTGCCGAGTTGATGGGGGTGCTGGTAATAGGACGTGTAAGACTGTCCAACGACGCCGTCGCAACTGCGCGGCTCGGTTTTCACAGTCGGCACACTTCCGGTCGTCAGCAGCGATGTGTGCCCAAGGTAAATCGGTCTCTCCGACGACGTCGAGGTCGATGTGTTCGACTTGGAGACTTCTATTTGATGCTGCTGATTACTTTTAATTTCTAAACAAAAGACAAAAAATGTTATTATCGTTCTTTATTTTAAGCATTGATTGTAATGTGTATGTAATTTTAATCTTATCAGTAAAAAATTGCAACCGTACAAAAACTTGTATTGCAAATGAACTAAATTGTATTTCATCTTACCGCTAGATGGCGATGACGTGGTTGAAGGAGTAGTTTCATGTTCACCGATGGCTGAGGGCCTGGCGTTCGGTTCCGGCGTCTTCTTGGGTTTCCTCTTTCGAGTCTGGATGCCGTCCTTACGCATCGCCTGAGGCCTGTTCACCCCGTGCAGCTTGAAGTAAAGTCCGCAGGCGTTGCACACTGGCTCACCTTCGTTATTGCGCCTCCACAGCGTCGTCGTTCTGGTACCGCAGTTCGTGCAGCAGAGTCCCAGTCGTCTCGTTGCAGTCTGGAATTCGGAGATCTGTCCCATTGCTAACGTATACCGAATGTTTGTGACAATTGCGGCGAAGGTATATTTTGTGACCAGATTAATATGAATTCGACACAAAATTCGTACCTTCCTAAAGTCTATTGATTATATGATATTCGAATCGAGTGAAAATGTTCAAATTTGTAAACCTTTAGACAAAACTACTGTAACTATTTTTGCATACTATAATCTTAAAAACAGTAAATTGTATTTTTTGTTTGTCAGATAATTTAAAATTGTTAATTTTCAAATTATGATGGTATATAATTGGTTGTAGGTATCATTTATAAATAATCTTACCAGTCGTTTGGATGGCTTGATCAGGGGCCGATTCATTCCGTTCATTTTATGATAGAGACCGCAAGCGTTACACAAGTAGTGCCCTGTTCCGTCTCTTCGCCAGAGTGGCGTGGAAATTGCCCCGCAATTGACACATTCCCGGCCCTCGCCAAACTGAAACTCCATCGCCGTATCTGCACAGAGAAGCAAAAATTGTTCAACATTTGAATGCAAATGTGTGCATTTTTTGATATTCTAATATTATTCCAAATGTTTCAATTTACAAGTCGATGGAATGACAAACTTTTTTTTTCTACAGATTCTTCAGAAGCTGGGAGAGAGATAAGTTGGGAAACTATTTCGTGTATCGATTTGTTCGTTTTTAGCCATAAAACGGTCCATTACCTCCGCGCGGCTGACGCATAAATTTCGCATTGTCGACGATTCGAGAGGTAAGGGGCGCCGAGGAAAAGGTCGCGGAACAATAATTTAATCGCGAGTCTTGCCTTTCTAAGCGTATTTACATACTAGCAGAAATATGTAGGCTGCTTGTGCACGCATACTCGGCACGGTTTTGTATACACATATATGATCATCTATGTACACTCCAGAGTAATTTTTTTGTTGCAAAAGTTATTTTTCAAAGAAATACTTATAAGATATAATTTTAAGAGATATTTTTTAAAGGTATTTCATTATCGACTTATATCTTTGAAGCAATTTTGTATACTTTAAATTTAGTCTCGGTTGTAGTTCAGGTTCATTTTTTATATTACAATTTTTTTTCAGAGTGTAACGACCGATAGGAGTCCAGGGGTGGATTAATTATAACAAGCAATCAAAAATCCAAGAACAGCAGCGGTTTCTGCAGCGCGATGAGTTACAGTAGCAAAGCCTCGTCCGTCGGGCCATGTGCGCGATAGCGGCGCTCTTTGAAGGTGCAGTCAGCTCGAATTTACGGTCAAGTGCTGCGTGCTCATCTGTCTTGACTAGGACGACCTATCGGCAGCGCGTTGTTCACGTCTGCCTTTTAAATGCACCCTTCCCTCGTCCCTTTCTCACTCCGAGGATAAATTACGATAATTGCTAGGCGCGCACTCAGGCAATAGAGAAAAATTGAACTTCGGCCTGAAAATGTAGTAATCAGGAAAAGTGTGCATTCCCGAGCACACTGCGACGTTCTTGAAATTGTATACATTTTTTTATGTCAAATGATTGTGTACATTCAAATTTATGAACTCTTGTCTGGTATCTTATCGGTTCGATAACCCTGTTCAAAATTCAGCAAAAACATTTTAACGAAACCAATTGTCATTGTCAAGCTAAAATTAAATTGTTTTTTTTTTTTTTTTTTAATACATCTACCGCGCATGGAAAAACTTTTCATATCGTATATGTAGATTCTAATTCAACTATTGACAAAATTTATACGTGAATCACTGATAAGATACTTCTGCATGAAATTTGCAACTCTGATTATTTTATCGCGAAGATAATTACATTCACTTGTTTTTCTTTCATTTGTCATTTCCATAAAAAAAAATTATTAAATAAAATATTTGAATTAGAAAGTATACAAGTTAATAATAATATAAAATTTTTTCATATTTTATTTGGCTGTGTTGTAGAAAATGTACAAATTGAGTGTTACCATATGGCGAAGCTCTTTGAAATCCAGCTCCATCATAGGCCCTCCAAGAAGACATCATAGCGACGTTGGGCGCGTAAAAGGGCGATGCAGCCGCGAGCGACGACGAGTGTGGGTGCGCGGTATGCGGATGTCCCGCATGCGGATGCGCGTGTCCAGTGTGGGGTCCCATGCCACCTGCCGATGCGCCCGTGTGCCCCGTAAGTGCATGGTGCGTGTACGTGTCCACCCCGTGTTGCCACGACGCCGTTTTTTCCCTTAAAACAATTAATTAAACATTTTCAAATCACACTTAACATATCAATTCTGCATGAAAACCTAATGAATAATATTGAATCAAATAAGGCTTTATTTGTATTTGACATAGTTGTTCATATGGTTTGTAGTTCTATGAGAGAACGATATATTTTGTACAAAATCTTGTATTTGAAAAACAAAAAAAGCTAAAACATATGCAATATTAATTTGTATTAGATCAACATTTATTAGATTAGATTAAATTTAGATTGATTTAATTATCTATGATTTGTGTATAATTTCGCAGGGTAATGTATAAAAATTGTTATTACCAAGCCGGCGAGGCAGAACCGGGAAACGAATGGTATTGCGCTGCCGTGGCTGCTGATGGAATAGTTGGCCTAGACGACGGAACGTAAACAGGCGCCTGCAACTGTTGGCTATGTTGCTGTTGCTGTTGCTGCTGCTGGGATTGTTGCTGGTAGTCGGAACCTGCGCCGTACCCACCGCCTCCGCTCCCGTGGAACATCCTGTCGCAGGTTCACCGCGACATCTGCTGTCGAATAATAAAGAAAAAAATGAATTCTAAAACAATACAAGTTTGATCCCTTCAGCGTGTTCCCTTCCACTCGACAGCGAAAAACTATTGAGTGATTTTTAAGAGCCACAAAGTTTCTGATTCGATTTCTATTTCTGTCTCTGGTTTCCTGTTATAATTCATCTCTTATCTCTTGTCTGTCTCGCTTAAAACTCTCTAAATCTTTCGCAGGCCCGTCCGAGAGTTCCTAGAAATCGACTCGGAATACCGCGAAGGCAAATTAAAATTCAACGAAGTGGACTCCCGGATCATAAAAACTCGTTGCTGTGTTGGATCTTTTGTTCGGTTGGACCGAGGCGACTATTTTAAAAGCATATTTCCATCTGGAGAGAACGCGGCTTTCAATCCCATGGTATATAATTACACATTAATACACGTGTAGGAAATCGAAGTCAGGGTCTATGAGCGAGCGAATGACAAAGTGGGGAACGAATAACAAAGAATACGACGGAGGTAGAAAGGTTCCAGGGGGAGAGAGGGATAAAAAAAAGCTGACAAAGAGCTAGGGTTCGGCTAAGAGAGCGCAGACGCGTCTCCTCCTCTTGAATCCGGAGACACCGATAGCGGCCATCGCGGTCACGAACACTACGATGTGTAGGCGGGACCTGCGCTTTTCGCGTGTATAGTGGGCACACACGCACGCAGGCGGTCCTACGTATTTATACCCTCGCGTCAAACCAGTTCGCACGTACCCCCATGAACTCGGACGACCAATTACCTATTTTATGTATCTATTTCTGCGGACTTATCGGGTGGTATTTAGACTTCGTTCAATATGCCCCGCGCGCAATCTGACCATTAATCATGATAATTAGGCTGTGGATTATTGTAATAAGAAACAATATTTTTCTTACAACAACATTTTTTTCTTATTAAAAATTAAAACGAAAGCGTGGAGACATCGATTTGGGTTATCGATGACTTCGCTGCCTACTTATTTTGAAAATATCTAACTCAGTGTCTCTTAAGTGCACCGGTTGGTTTGTGATTTATGCGGATGATTGGGTGGTTGGTTATCCGTTTGCTTTAGCAGTTCTTGTTGTTAACCCAGTTTCAAAGTTAATGCATATTGTCGCGAGATTAGAGTCGCATGGGTTTTATGTGGATGCATAAAAATGTCGCGATGAATTATTGCTGATTTGAAATCAGAATCTCGCGAGCTGAAACACTGAACTCGGCACTTTTAGATCTCAAAATTCTTTCAGAGTAACCAAAATTGAGGATGGTTTTTGAAGAATATCAATGTTTTTATGAGTGGGAATAAATTATGCTCATACTGTGTATTTGAGTGTTGGAAACAGGAATTGCGGATTCATAATAAGATTCCACGAAACAGAATAATTCAAATTCTGAGATTCCGTGAGTGGAACTCTGATATAGGTATGACGTCGGTAGAAGAATTATGCTTCCAGAAGAAAAAGAAATTTTCTTCAGATGATAATATTTAATGCGTGTTTTACTCGATTTACTTTTTTTAAGCTCATTAATTCAATCTTAGTCGCGTAAAATTCAATTTCTATTTATATGTAACATTCTAATTATAGTAATATAAATAAATGATATCACTTGTGGTCTGGCGAAATCCGAATGAAAAAAAAAAAATGTTTTCACACGTTGCGTGGTACGGAAACATAATTAGAACTGTTCAATATTAATTTTCCTAAAGATAATTGATAAAAATTGCACTAATTACGACAATTAATCTAATCGCTCACGTCGCGCTATACATTTCACAGACAATTTAATTACGTCGACTCTGTTACGATTGTATCTTCCTTTTCAACAGTATAATTCTTCGAGTTTAACCTTTATTATATGGAATGATGGATTTTTCAAATCGAAAACAGTTTGCGATAAGACAACTTCGAACAATTTGTAAGCTTTGTTTAAATTAACAAATCGGTGTTATCAGCGTTTTTTTAACTTAACAGTTTGTATAATTTGTACGAATAATTTTATATATTTCACTTTACATCTTAGCAGCAAAATTCGGAATTTGAATTGATTTGAATGATTTTTTTTATTTCAATAACGCTGAACTTGCATATCATTTCGTTTCACATATTGCAACTAACTAGGTAATTAATGGCTGACGAGAAAGTGCAATTTTGCGGAGGTGATGCCGTCGCCTACCTCGGGGCCACCGTCTGATACCAAGTGACAAATTGAACCTCACTTGTCAATCGCAACTTAACCCAAGATCATTATTCAATATTTTTATAATCCCCGATCCTGATAAACTCTGCGGTTATTTTAATTTATGAAGTGCTGCACTGTCGCGCAATTTATTTTCGCAACTAATTGATTGGTATGAAATTTAAATTGTAAACAAAACCGAACCAATAGTGTATATGCGTATTCTTTTATAGCGCCTGACTTTGAAAAATTAAAAGCTCGATTACATTAAGACATATCTTTGGTCTTGAAAAATTAAAAGATGAAAAAAATTGAAACAGGTCGCGAAGTTTGATTATATATGATTGCAAATTATTTTAAAATGCTCTTTGACACCACCGTTGGTACTTATCAGGCAATAATTATTGACCTATAATTATGAAAACTCTCATCGACATAATGGACTAATGCGTTTTATTATTATTGCAGATTTGATAACGTCAAAATGCAGATAGATATAGAGGCTGGACTGAAAGATAAATATCTTGACTACTGTTCTAAGACAAAGCTGGTTCGAGCCTCGAGTTAAGTTATGACCAAGGAGACAAATATCTTAACACTAAAAGAAACCAAGGGTAAAAAAATATTGAATTTTTTAAAAATTACCAACTTTTTTACGACACTTTTTTAATTGGCGAAACGAACAAAATACTTAAGATTGGATTATCATAATTGAATATATGATAACCTTTTACCAAATCATAGAGAGGATGAATAAATCATTCCATCGATTTCCGTATCAAATGCCTACTTTTCTTCGAATTCCAACAAATCTTTGTTCTTGGGAGATTTTTAATAGCGCGTTTCATTCTCTGGTAATTTAACTTTGGTATACGGGTACGGGGGATTCATGCTTGGATGGACATAAACGTCCCGAAGGATGTCTAAATGGCGCCATTATATACATTTCTGGCGCCAGGAAAGGTGTACATTGACGACTCTTGTCATCAGGCTCTTGGCTCCTTGTGTTCAATGAATTAAGCACCTCTTCAGGCCGTAAATTGTGACGAAACATTTTTACACACGCATGATCCAAACCAAAAATCGTTTTTTAAACAAAAAAATTAGTAATAATAAATAAATCAAATTGTACTAAAAAATATAAAACAATGACAGGATTGAAAAAAAAAATTGTCTGTAAATAATACGAAATGTTAGACTTTGTTGACATAAAAACGAAAGAAAGGATTCAACATTTGGACGCGAAACGTTAAAAGCCCGATGGATTATAAAAATGTTTGTCAGTCGCATTAGTACAAAAATGTTATAAATTTGAAAGCGCGTGTGGCGCACCTTTCTGGCACCCGAAAACTGTTACGGAGGGAAGGTAGTTTTATTGATACGTCGCGACAGAAGACGCCGAAGTGAGCATCACTAATGGAAGTGGCTGCTCAAACTTTTTTTTTTTTCTATCGACTCGGACTAATCACTCGGATGAAACATCGCTTGGACCTCTGGTGACATCGCGATCGAAATGGAGAGCATTAAAAGAAGATTCATCGGCCGGAACCAAGATATCATCATTCCAAACACGATTGGAGACAAATTTAAAATCGAGTATACTCAATTTAAAAACCAATAGGTTTTAGTTTTAGTTATTTATTTAATATATTTTAATATATTTTAACTGTGCGTTTAATTTAGGTATAAAAAATGTTAATTAGAAACAATTTATTTTATTATTTTTAAAACGAGAGAAATAATTTAAAATCTTTTTGTCTGTTGGGATATTCATATAATGGTCGGCAGATCTCTGTAATACAGATGTACGCTGTATTTCCACATCGACAGTGTCTCGCGTTTAGAATCAAGAGAGAAGAGACGGCCGAAGAGGCGCCGTGGCGCCGCGTGCGTAGAAGGGTTTTCTTGTAGGATCCTCACACATTTACGATCCCGAATACCAACACCAGCGCGACAATAAATGTATATTAAAACGAGCGACGATCGTCTTTATTTCTCGGTGACACAGTGACCGGCGAATTGCCTCCACTTTTGACACTCAAATTCCATTCCCACTACTGGATTGGAAAAAGAGCGAGAGAAAGAAAAAAAATCTGAGTAATTTTTTGTTCGCAAGCGATAGGAGGAGAAAAAAAAATTCTAATCGTGCGAAATTGTAATCCCGCTGCGAAGTTTATTCGCATGAAAATTTGTTAGTTTAGCATTAAGATTTAATTATAAAAAGCATTTGTGCGTAGCGTTAAGTCCCGCGAAAGTTATAATGCAAGTTTTAATGTTACTGCGCCATAAAACCGAGTTACGATAATGTTTTCGGTCAGGCCGTTTACTTATGTCTGACTGCAAGTTACCAACAATTACGGTAAATTATGATTATAATTCACCTCGATGGCGCGCAGCAAGTTTCTTTCGATTTTGCCTATTTTATTTCAAATAATAATATCCACGAGCGAGAGTGCAGCGTGCTTCGAAACGTTTGCAAAATTTTACATCATAATTGAAGAATATCGCTCGCGTACTGAAAATTATGCATGTAAATCCAAATGTTTATTACGAATTTGCGTTTAATCTCAGATTGTATATAATAAGGAAACCAACGAAAAAAAAGAGTGTAATACGATTCTTCAAAGCGTAAACAAGGATTATCATCACTTTTTTGATTTCTCCTCGCGCAGTTTAAAATCGCAGTCAAGGCGATCGTGTCTCTAACTTTATTTCAGGTTTTGTCATTTTCCCGTCGCATTGAGACAGCCTTTCGGGCCTCGTTTTGACAGGACGCGCGAACGCACACGATATCCCGCTCAGATCTCCGAAGCTTGATAAGCCAACGCTCGCAGTTTCGGCACGTGCCACTTTCTACGATGATATATTAGCTGCACCTGCACTTGTGTGCAAACTTGCGTATTTGTTTATCGCTCTCTCTCTCTCATCTTAAACAGAGAGAAATAACGCCAGAAAATTTTCTATATTTCTCTACCAATCTAGTTCTCGTACTGCGAAATCGGTGCAATTTACAAAAAAAACGAATATCAAGTTTACATCACATTTTTGAACCGTTGTTGAAAAATTTCTTCAACGGAAGAATTTAACATCGTATAGGGAATTGACTTAACCAAACTAATTTAAAAAGGAAATAAAATAAAAATAGCATCCCAGAAAATAACAAATACTACCAACCTTAAAGGTTGAAGTGAATTTTGGAATTTTGTTTAAATAAGAAATTAATAAAAATTATTAAGTGATTTAGTAATTTCTACTCAGTGGGAGTTCGTGCACTTGTTTAGTAGAAATATTTAGTAAAATGTCTGACGTTAATTCTCACCGTGTACAAATTGAATTGTCACGCAACTCTTATGTCGATTTTTCGATGTTAAATTGTCTCCAACCAATTTAACATTTCACAGCAAATTCCATAATTGTCTTCTTTTTTTTCCAGACAGACAGATTCAGCGGTACAAAAAAAGCGTCCTAGACTGACAAGCAGGAAGTGCCTCGGAGTCGCATCTCGGAGTGTTCGGTTTCAAATTCATTTTCATGGGAATCGAGATCGGGAAGAGCTGAAACAAGGCGTGTGATACGAATGCGACAGTTAACACGCCGCGGCCTGGCCGTGTCTGTTTCACGTTTTTGCTCATTACATTGTGTGTGTATCTGGATATCTTCCAAGGTTAATCCGCGTAGTGAAACATTGAGAACAAAATATTATGCAAATCCAATCCGGTGCATAATCCGAAAGATTATGCATCCACTCGTAATGGGATTTGACGGCTCGCGAGAATCGAAAATTCCGATTATTGGCTATGGTCTCGCTTCTCGAGTTATTCCACAGGGGGGGGGGGGAGAATATACCATAAACTCACTTATCGCCGAGTTTCAAGTTGATTTCATTTTTTATAATAAGAGTAGCCGGTAGTGTCTATCTTAATATATTTGACACTTAAGGCGTGATAAATGATTGGTCCCCGATCAATTGCAACAATTACAAGCGTGGCTGTGGTTAACAGGCTGGCGATAAATTGACTCGCCTGTCCTAAATAAGACATGCTTGTCAGTTACTTTGCAGACAATTAGGCGGTCGGCGAAGTCGCTATTTATCAAGTTGTCATTGTCCCTAGAGGTGATGTTTGTTTAAAAAGGTTCCTCTAGGGGATAAAATAGTCGTTGAATTGGTCTACGATTCGTGAAAGGATCAGGATGGTAACGCATGCCTGTAATGTGCACGAGGCGCATTCTTGCATTCGATGAGCGAGCGGCTTTTTTTATAATTCGCTGTCTTGCCTCCCCCTCCCCCTCTTTTCTCCTGCCACCAATATCGAGTCCCTTCGTCCTTCTCTGTTCCAGGGAGACCCTCAAACTATCCTCCTCTGACACATTTGTGCTCCTCTCTCCTTCGGATCTTCCTTCTCTCTTGACTCTCAGGCCCAAGTGCATGAGAATGTTCACGAGCTCAGCCGACCGTTCGTTTCATGTAAAGTAGGCGTAAGTAGGCAAACCGGGTGTCGCGCGGATCCCGGTGCTCGCTTATAAGAAGACCATTGGGTTCATGATCGTCATATTATTCGACTCTTAGGATCGACCTTTTATTTTGAGCTTTGAGTTCTGATCAAAACTAATGCCAATTGGAATTTGACTATTCCTTCATTTTAGTTCACTTTTTTTCAGATCTGGTTGGAGACTATTTTCTGTGACGAAGAATGGAAGGAAGACACTTCCTTTTTGATGTCACGTTTCTGCATAAAACAGTAGACTGTAGTTAGACCAGAGCTGGAGGGTAGGTCAGTAACATTTGCTATGACTGGAGGAAGTTGCTTTTAGAATCACTGGTAGTCATGTGGTTGGACCACTTAACCCATGTTCTGTTTAGCTTTGCCAGAGAGCAGATCATCTCAAGTACACTTAAGTGTATAATTAAAGTCCAAGATCGTTTCGAGGTCTGGCTCGAGAAGTTTATTTCTGGATTGAAATTTGGCTTCTTTGTTTCCAGAATCATGATCTGACATTAAAACTTTGGAACACCTACGTCTACCTTTTTTTCTCTTATCTGAGCATCTCTGTAAAGGATCACTTCCCGTCAGAAGATTGTCAAATTAGATTCGAATTCCAGAGAGGAAAAAAACAACAACTAGGAACCAAAAATAGATGTCCACTCAGGTAGGCTCGATAAATCAGATCGAGTGCGCGGGCCAGTGAAGTTTGCTCGATATCATGGACTAGGAGCGAACGCCCTCGACTTCCGGTTTTAGTCGGGAACACGACTTTCCAATAACGCCGGCATCTGCCTACTGGCGGGTCTGCAGCACACCTCGTCCAGGTACCAACGTCGTCTGCTTCTCTTGTTTGTTTCTTATCTGCACGCGATATCTAAATATCTATCTCCGGCCGTGCCGGCTGTTAATAATGTCAGCGCTGTCTCTCTCTCCATCATGACCGATGTGAGGGACAAACGACAATGGACGGACATCGATTTTCTGTTAAACGAAATTTTCGTGCTAAATGAATTGCGTCACTTCTTTGTCTCCAACCATCGCTGATTCATCGGTTACCAAAAGAAAAAGAAAAATTTTTTTTTGTCTTCAATTTTGCCTCTTTTTGTTTGTTAATTAAAAAATTGTATACCGAATATGTGAGTTGGATTTAATTGATCGTTATACTTGTTCTGGGTAAATTGGGACCCTAAATATTGTAAGATCCAATTGGCCCACCGGGTAGTAACGACGGATTCATATCGTGATGATAATTCCACCTCTGCGGTGTGGTACACGATACTGAACAAATTGCAAGGCGGCTCTCTTGAGTCACGGCTTGACAAAAATTGAACGTAACTTTTATAAACAAATAATAAAAATTCGAAGTAACCCACTTTCCCCTATGGCAACTGAGCTCAAAACTTCTCTAATTAGATGCCCCTCATTAACGATCGTCGTCAGTCGTTTACGAAAGCCAACTCGACAACTTTTGAAGTCGCGTTTCAATTCGAAATTAATACTGAGTTATCAATCCACTGTGAAATCGTTTTGAAATGATTTCCGATCGAATTTAAATTAAATCTCTTGAATCTTTGATCCTGAAGATTTATGTGTTTGTTTTTTTATTCATTATTATATTAGTTGAATGAATTAAGATTAATCTTGTTTTAAAAACATTTTTCTTGATTTACAGGTTTTTGCAAAATTTTCAACTCGGATGGCTGGATGCAGAGTCTACATTAGAAATCATCAAGGAGCTCAAGTTTGATTCTTGTTGATCGGCTAGTATCAAAACAAAAAATAATACATATTTTTTATAACAAAAAGGATTTGTATCATGAATCGAATCTTTTTTGTAATAATTTCCTTTTTTTTTATTTTTGGATAATTTTTTGAAATGTTGCTTGATTAATTAATCAATTAGCTAATTCAAGATAATCTACTTCGCAGCCATTTTTCACCCACCATTTTCGTCGTTCCCCTCTATTGTATTGCGCGAACGCACTCTGCTATTATTTTTCCCCTTTTGAACTGGATGCTATTAAAGTTCCCCCAAGACCCTACAATGTTGATGCCTTTCATCATGGCGCAAATAGCAGTTACTCTGATAGTCTAACTTATCTATAAAAAATTAAACAAAATGAAATGAAAAATTGTGCAATTAATAATGATGCCAAATAAAAAAAAGTAAAACTTTAGAATTAAAAATTTTATGGTATTGTGAAAAAACAGTATCCTGAGTAAATTATCATGTTAAAAGTCCATGCGGTTTTTATATATTCGCTCGTATATTACCGGTTAAGACGAAAAAAAATCATTATGGGGGAATAAAATCGAGGTGGAAAAAGCGCGAATGAGAGACACTGAAGGGCGACTCATCTTCTTATGATGCACACAGCGATGCCATCGGATCAGAGAAAGGCCCCGGCCGTGCGTGTGACAAGTTTTCGTACGACGCGAATATCGCATTAATGTTTGCCAAAGCCCGCGACGAATCGGCGCTTCTCGCTCGTCTTGTTTTCCGTCGCACAAAACATCACCACTTTTGTCCCCGTAGGTGTGCGTTGTTCAAAATCAATGCCACAAAATTTCTTTCTTTTTGTTGCTGTTCTGTTTACTTTATCCACTCCCCCTCTTTTTTTCCTCTCTCTCTCTCATCTGGTGTTTTTCACTTTCGTCGATATTTTTGTCTGACATCTGTTTTATTATTTCATGAAAACGGAGTGTCCTCGAGCTCTTGCGTTATTGCTCGCAATAACGGGCTGGGTCGACACGGAATCGTACTTTCGGAAATAAGGACTTAAATTGTCAAGTTTATTTTTCAGCCGACGAGAGGATGATTCCTTTTTTTGTGTTATTTCTTTTTTTTGTCGTGCGAATACGGGATTAAGATAATCCGTTCTTTCTGGCGGCCGTCGCGAAGCACCTGCCAAGCATCACTTGTACTCGATATCAACCATCGATGCCTGAAAAATTTTTTTATTTCTCTTTTTTTCAGTCGATTATTTCATTTTTTTTTTTTCAAAATAAAATAAACATTTCAAGAAGACGTATTCAGACGGTTCTCATTTGTAGGAGTCCACTTGTGAGAAAAGTTGTATCAAAACGCCATCTAGCGGTTGGAAAGGGATCCTCTTTTTTTGACAGTAAAGAAGTGAAAACCACAGGGGTTATCATAATTCTGGAATAAATTACGTGTAAGATACTTGGCAGTTTGCTACAAAACGCAGCCGCGATCGTTTGAAATCTTCAGATTTGTTTTATCAATCGATTAGATCGACGCGACAAATCATAAACGGCCGGACAGTCGTCTTTCGTAACAACATTGGTGCGCCGATAAAATTGTCGCTTGCAAAAACCAGACCGATAAGAAAATCGGCGATAAATAATATCAGTGCGCCCGAAGATAATGCAGGCAGCGCGCGAGCGAATCCGTTAGTTATCGGCGATGCAAAAATCGGTATCTGTCTCTCGCTCGGGTCGAAATTCTCCCGCGGAATATTAGAAAAATGAGGCAAAAAGGAAGGAGATCATAACGAGCAGGAGAACCGGTTTAGGGCGACCGCTTCCCGAACCTTCAGTCAGCGTGGATTAATAAATTTAATCGAGTGTCCTACGGCGCGCGTGTAACTGTAATTGGCCGGGCAGAAACACGCGGATTAGAAAAGCCGTTGTAGCGTCACGGAATTAGGCATCGTGAAAACGTGCTGATTTATTTGCATCGCGAATGATGCTGTTGCTGCCGATTTTTTCCATTGCGATTTCAGATTGCTGTGAATATCTTGCCATTTGAACTCTCACCTTTGATTCTGAATTATGTGAGAAGAACCGACAACCGCCGACAATCGCCGCCGAAAATCGGCTTACCGATCTTTGCCGATTGTGCCGATTTTTCGGGTTAAATCAGCCAGGCAGAAACGCGCGATCTGCCTTTCGTGTTCGGTAACCGATTTTAGCCGATTTTTTGTTCGAAAATCGGTAGAAATCGGTATGAGAAAAAAATTTAAATTGGATTTTTATAGTGAATGCGTTATGATTCTAGTAAATATGCAGATGAGAATAAGCGCCGCGTGTAATAGCGTGTGCGTGCGCGCGTACAAGACTCGAGCGCGCGGTCAAGTGATTTTTGAATCGGCGAGACCGGGGCCCGTTTCTTCGCAACCGGTCGCCGAACCAGATCGCGGCGTTACGATAAATCTTAAGTAACGGGCAGGAAGATTTGCTGCCGGGTTCGCATTAACTTTATGTTTGTTTTCTAATTAACTTCGAGACCGTGGTGGCTAAGATCCGAGCGTGTCGACGCGCACAACTATTCTGTCGCGATCTCATTTCTAATCGTATACTTCCCTTCTGACACAATCGCACACAAGCGATTTGATGGTTTGTTAAGTCATCGACGCTTCCTGCATTGAAATTCGTCGTTGAAAAATAACCTCGCACTTCTCACGCATTCCAAATTAGAACGTATTTGAAAAGTCATGACAATTTTCATTGCACTTATTTTTGTTATGCACTTTTATATCCCACACAGACTAAAATATATTTCTAAGTATGTTGTAATATATTTAATATGTTTCAGTTATATAAATTATTTATTTAACGTTTACTTTATTTACAATTGATTTATCTAGCGGCAATAACTTATATAAATTATGTATGAAAAATTGTATGCGAGTATTATTGAAAAATATAAAATACACATATATTTCCACATATATTTTTGTCCCTGTGGGATACGTTTGAACGTAAATAAATTTCAGTTTCTCCCATTTGAATTCAAATTTAAATTTTCAAATTTAATTCATTGTTCTCGAACGATAATCTTTTTACTAAATTATTATTCGTATAATAAAAAGAATTTTCATTCATGTTGTTTTTTTATTTCTTTTTTTTTGCAATGTCATGACAAACTTACGACTTGTAAATGATTGCCAACTATTTGATAAATTAACATTTTTCATACTCCACGACTCATCAACCGGCGATAATCCTCTGATAAATGGTTACCGATGCTTGGTAATAATCGTAACCCTCTTTAGGTGTGAAGTTGTTGAAAAGTTATTGCACTCGTTTTGCAATAGACCACTGAGCATTCTTTTCTGTTTGCATATCCCTAACGCTGCCATCGTTTCCAACAGTTTGCATAAAGAGGGAAAAAAGAAATAGCTCCGGTGGGAACAATTTTCTCATAACTTGTAATAAAATGTATCAAACATTTTTCGATCGTCGGATTATGCACCCGGATGCACCGTTATAATATTTAATAATCTTACATATAAAATTATAAAATCGCGCCAACTCGTAATGTATCAATATGATGAAGTGTTTTCGATAATAGTCCGCTCTGGTTGTCTATTTGGTTTTGTATCTCATCGAGTCCCGACGTAAACTTTTTTTTTTCTACACTTGGATAATATCGTTTATTGCTTGGGAACGTTTGTTGCTCTGGCTTCACCGGATCCGATTTGTCATATTTTTCATCGGATTTCGATGCCCGATCAGAATCCGGTTATACGCACAAGATCTCCGTTATTACTGTTACTGACCCCGCGTTTGTTGCTCGGGGAACCTTTGCGAAAAGTATTTTCACATTATGAAACAAGTGTCATATTTAATTAGCTATAATTATTTAATTTATCGCCGAGAATGTCATGAACAATATTTTTTATATATAAAAACGCTTGAGTTGTGAGGAATGAAAAGAAAAAAACAAGCCAGGTGTGGTTGGGAGTTTGAAAAATGAATAATTTTGCGTGAATGAAAAATAGTTGAGAAAAAACAGCAGACAACAACGAAACAACGCGAGGTTTATTAAATTGGTATTTTCTAAACCACAAATACACTTTGAGATCATCCAAGGAACATGCGATAGCGTCGGAATGCAGTTTGCGATCGAACTTTATCGTTTCATTTATATTTCTATTGGTACACTCATTGCGCGAGAGCTCGTAGTTTATGTGACTGAGCCGAGCTGCGACCATTCTTTCGATATTTTCAAGATTACTTTAATTGATTTTTGTTATGATTTTTGAATGTTCAAACAACAATATGTCCCATTTGACTTCCCCAAGTCCTATATATCAGATTTCAAACCAAGTAACAAAATAATCTTTGCAAATTATAAAAACCGATACCACTTGCGAGAAAGTTTATTATAGCGCCACCTACCGGTGGGAAAATCGTAACTTTTGAAATATTCACGATTAAAATAATTACAACACCTTGTCAGATCTGAAAATCAATACAACTTGTGAGAAGGTTTATCACGGCGCCACCTACCGGTTGGAAAATCGTAAAATTGAAATATCTTTCAGAAGTGAGCAGAACTGATAATAAATCGGGAGGTATTTTTTCTGCGATAGATTGAAATTTCATTGATTAAACAACCGGCGTTAATTGAACGTGGACATTAAATGTTGAATGAGATGGGAACACAGCTTGGCAACGGAATGACATCGTAGAAAAAGGGTGTGCTGGAAGGAATTAAATATGAATAAGTGTTGCGATCCGGTCCCTTTCTGTCGCGACCCTCGCAATGACGCCTATCGGTTTCGAGCGCAATTAGCGGCGTGCAATAATTTAGCCGAGCTCAATTAATGCATCTACGTTGTGTAAAGCGCCCGTGCGTGTACATCACCGGCCACGCCGACTGCGTAAGCGCGTATTAAAAGCTCGCGATCGGCGCTACCAAGTCCTGTCGTAATTAACTCACTCACATCTACCGCGCGTCTGTGTAAGTTACAACCGCTTGAATTTGCAGTCATACAAATACAACTTGCCTTTTAAAGTTAAAGTGGCGTTATATTTTTTGTCGTTATTTTTTATTATTTTTTAATTAAACATTAAACAAAAGTAGTGACTTCAATTATGGCTCTCTCATATATTTTATACCTATACTCAATTTTTAAATATTCAAAAGTGGATAAAATCAAAATTACCAATGAAATGATGTGAATTTTAAATCATTTTTTAACAATTTATACTGTTTTTTTTTATTTTTTTGATTGTTGATATAGAAAAAGTGATCCTAGTGGAATAGATGTATGACTGAAAAAAAGTTTTGGAATAGGTTGTAATTGAATTTTATCTCGGTATCAAGTTTTGAAGGAAAAAACTCTTGTCGTCTTGATTAGATTTATTAACAGAACCGAATGATAAGCAAATATATGTAGATCAAATTGATCCTACATCCATCGTGATAAATTACGTTACGGCTCATCATAATGTTGCTCAATCATCAAGCTTATATTTATGGCGTGGAAACGTGTCCCCGTGAAATCTATCTTCATTAAATCCAGAATCATCTTCATCCTTTACTTTTCCTTCGTGCAAAGAATTTTTATACAAAATTTTTGTACAAAAATATCTCTTTATAATTATTACTTCTTAAATCTTCGAACATTTATATTTCATCCCGGTTACCAAATAAATTGAATGAAATTATAATAAAGTTAAAAAATAATCGCTCTTGCATAATAGCTGTTTGAGAAAAATAGCCATCGTTAATTCGACTAATTATGGTAAATACTTGGCGCGGTAATGTAAGAAACGAGTTGGATGATCGGGTCTCGGCTTGTCGAAATGTGTAGCTCGCGACAATAATTGCAAACAAATCACAAACTTTAATGCGCCATTAATCGACGTTTCTGCATAGGGCAAAGCCGCGCGCGTTTTCATTTATTCTCTCACGCGCACGAGAGTCACGCGGCACGTCATCCCTTGATTT
This sequence comes from Trissolcus brochymenae, assembly GCA_030523145.1. NCBI lineage: Eukaryota > Metazoa > Arthropoda > Insecta > Hymenoptera > Scelionidae > Trissolcus > Trissolcus brochymenae. Next base: position 47,130 of record JAQQRF010000418.1, read on the forward strand.
AAAACTACTTAATTAATTAAGAAAGCGCAAGGCACTCGGCATTTTTTTCCATCCGATGATTCATTTCATGACCGATCAAGGTTGCTCGCAATGATTATATTTTCTCTTTAGAATTCCACCAGATCGAAAAACAACAACAACAAAAATCTATATAAACTGATGTTTGTATTTTTCTGTTGGTTTTCAAAGTTTCACAAAAGTAACGAATTTTTCACCAATAGATGATGCTGTGAAAACATTTCTCGCAAGTGAAATTAATTTTGGAGGTTTGCGTGGTTTTTGTTGTTATTTCAAGTTGAGTAATAAATACAACTTGGAAAAGATAAACTAGAGCATGATAAGAGAATGTTACAATTTTTCTAACTGTTAATAGTCCAATAAATGGTAGTTACATTTTGGTTTGTTTGTTTTTTCAGTTTATTCTGGAACGAGATAAATTATAGGTGTTATAATTTGGTTTGTCCGAGTGGGAAGAGAAATATCATCACCGGTGGCAGACGAAAGAAAAGGATGAAACGTATGGCCCGAGATGCTGGCGCGTGACGAAGGTGTTTGCATTGGCCTAGTGTCTAGGCATTCGCTGGTTAAATTAATTACCTCGTCCACCGATGTAACGGGTCTTTTGCCGCGAGCACTCGTGCAAAACTCACACACCACGATTCTTATCGGCATCGATTTCATATCATTTTAACTTCGTCTGTCCGTCTCGAGCCATCTTCTAAAACTGCCGCCCCCACTGCCGCTACACCTCTGGCGACAAAAATGCGAGAGAGCAAAATTGAGAGGGAAAATAAAACGCGCAGATGAAGAGAAGAGAGAGAAAAAAAAATAAAAAGCCGTTTTAAAAATATAAGTTACACGGACGCGTTTGTATCCACGTAGGTGCATCGTCGGTTTCCTCGGATTCAACGATACGTCGTGACTCGAAGGTGTTGATATAATTTACGATCACAAGTACTTGCATAAGAAGTGCTGTTCGACGAGGCACTTACAGCAAGCCTGGTCTTAAAAAATGAGCACGTCCTTGTTGCCCGACTGTTTCTCTTAGTCCACTTTGTATAAGCTAGGAAATTTTATGTCCGCTCGCGACATCGCTGCAATTAAGTTTTGACAATTTAACAGCGCTGAAATAATCACCTTACACGATCTTAATAATAAATCGATCACTTGAATCTTCGTCGTTCATCAATTTCGAAACACTTCAAACAAATTTATTCATTTTATCATGTTTATTTGTTTTGTTTTTTTCGCAATTCATCAAATTTTTCTGTAAATCAGTACAATTTAAAAAAGTCCATTTGTATAACGTGCAATCTCGTAATTTAAGAGCAGCAATAAAAAAAACTGGTTTTCCATATTAGTTTTCGCGCGAAAAATTCGAGGCGCGGATTTATGAATCGATGAGCGAAAAAGGTTGAAAGCGAGAGTTTCTTGGCTCGGCGGCTATCGTGCACTTAACTTTATGACACATTCATTAAGCGCAAAAGTGTGTTACTGCGACGAGAATATTCCTCTGTGATTCGCGCATAAAATTCATTAGCCGGCCCTCGGCGACGCTTCCGAGCTGAATCTAATTGTAAATTATCGTTACCGTATGCGGCTCGTTAAGGCCGTAGAGATTCTATCAACGAAGAATAATCTGCCCCTACATTTCAATTCGAAAAACTTGACGCACAAAATCACACAAAATCATATAACTTTTTTCGATGATTTTATTTCAGTCGTTTATTTTCAACCAATCAATAAATTGCATTGTCATAAAATATATATATATATTTTTGTAATCATATAAATTGAACATCTAGATAAAAATGATAAATTACATAAATCTATTACGGATGACAAAAAAAAAAGTAACGTTTATGGCCAACTTTTTTGCGACAATAAAAGTCAAAACCCTCTGGCTCTTCTCTGATGGTTGGGAAATAAAGCTTAATTGAAATTGCAGTAATCGTCGTCATAAAGCGCGATATCGCTTAGCGTTTCCTCTATTTGAGAAACAATTTATAGGTTCAAGAGCGCGGCTCGGTTTCGCGGCGGGAGACAGAGAGGAGCAGCCTCGAAAGCGACGTGTTTGCATGCTCGTATTAATCTGGCGTCCGGCGTGTTGCTGGAATCCACTCTCGGCGGCAATGGATTGCCACGATTATGCGTTAGCGCTTTATTCTTTAGCGACGGCCAGCTGTTATTTAAGGTGGCTCGTCTAAACGATCCTGCAAATGGCTCGACGCGTTATAACTGTCGGCATACGTTGCTCCGCACAGGCCAAAGTCTCTCTCTCTTTCTCTCTCGCAATTGCACTTTTCAGATACGCGCCGTTAACTCGAAACAGGATGCAGCGAACTTTGCATTACGCATATGAGAGCGCAGTCATATTGCTATTTAATATATTATTATATTTATATGCGCTAATACCGCGCCAACTGGCGCGATTGCGAGTTTGCACGATCCTATTCCACCGCATCAAATAACATGGGAAAAGCGACTTTCAATTTCATTTCATTTTGTACAATTATTTTTTAATTGACAAAAATTGTTGCTTACGTTCAAGCAGGTGCTAAAAGATACATATAAAAACGAAGTGCCATCAAGATAGAACTCCTTTTTTTCTCAGTTCTGGAAACACTAAAACAACATTTTAAAGTAATGAATACCTTAAAGTAAATATTAAAAGTGAAAAATTAAAATGAACTTTGAAAATAATAAATTAATGAGATAGTAATTTTACATCGCAAACTAGTAACTATATATAGTAACTATATAAATATATATATATTTAAAACATTATTTACAGAAATGGTTAACAGCAGCTCAGAAGGATATGCACGAAGGTTTACCAGGACGATTATTAAAGATGTTTCTTATTTGGATTCAGCAAGAAAAAATTTTCGAGGCAACCATTGGATTAATATCAAGGATTATCATAGGATTACCATTTGGATTACCGTTAAAGTGCACTTGGTCGCCCATCGAGTTTCGCGGGGCCCAAGATTTTTCGTGGATTCCTCCTTGGTAATCGTCGAAAGGACCAAGTTCCGAGAGGGACTTTACCTGGCCGCCCATCGATCGTCGTGATGCCCACGCAATCGACTCTTTTTATAATCGGGCGCGCCGTAAAGTACTATATATTATATTTATGCATCGGGAATAACTGAAAACAGTAACGCGAATAAGTCCAATTGTTCTTTAGGAGTACTGCAGGATTACCAAGGATTACCATTTTGGATTACCATTTGGATTACCGTTAAAGTGTACTTGGTCGCCTATCGAGTTTTGCGGGGCCCAAGTTTTTTCGTGATTTCCTCCTTGGTAATTGTCGAAAGGACCAAGTTCCGAGAGGGACTTTGCCTGGCCGCCCATCGGTCATCGTGGGGCCCAGGCAATCGACTCTTTTTTATAATCGGGCGCGCCGTAAAATTCAATGTTTTATATTTATACATTGGGAATAACCGAAAAAATTAACGCGAATGAGTGCAATTGTTTTTTAGGATTACTATAGGATTACAAGGGATTGCCATTTTGGATTACCATGGATTATCATTTCGATTACCATTTGGATTACCGTTAAAGTGTACTTGGTCGCCTATCGTGTTACGCGGGGCCCAAGATTTTTTCGAGGTTTCCTCCTTGGTAATCGTCGAAAGGACCAAGTTCCGAGAGGGTCTTTGCCTGGCCGCCCATTCGTCGTCGCGGGGCCCACGCAGTCGAGTTGATTTTTTAATCGGGTCGCGGCGTAAATTAAAATTGTAAAAAAAAATTGTAATATATTTATTTGCTAAAAAATTGTGCCAGTTAGTGACTAGTTGTGAGAACTTTTCGAAGGATTACTAACACCACCAGTCACCAGAGGTGAATATTTTTCAACCTTATTTTTTTAATTTCGTACACCCTGAAGCAAATATAAAAATGGTTACTGCTTTTAATTTGCGATCGCCGCGGTGGGACTGAGCTTACACGTTTATCTCGACTTTATCAGCGGCTTGAAACAAGAGGCGACACGGTCTAGTTGCGCTGTGTGGCTTTGCTATCGATACCAGGACTATTTTTTGTTCGACCTATACCGACTGCGTCACCTTCGATATTCCAAGTTCGAAACCGATTTTTTCGTACAAAATTTTCGATAGTGAATATGTATAACTATACACACGCGCGCTGGAGAGTCAGTATTGAAAGTTGTTCGATTTTTTATCGCCCAACAATTTATGATCTGCCGGCTTAAAATTATTCAAAATGGCCCATCAAAGAGCCATTCACGTCCTCCGAGGCGATGATTCAACTTTTTCTCTCTTCTCCTTGTGTTTTTACTCGGCTCACTTGTGGGGAAAATATATCGTCATTCATGGACGGAGGTGACGAAATCGCTACCACTTTTGAGTGCCCGCGGTGACAACAAAGACCCGAAACCCGTTCTTGGAAAGGGGGATATAAGAAAAAAGAAGAAGAGGCGCGACCAGTCTCGAATTTGGTGTGTTTAGATTTTCTGACGGAGGATCTGCGAAGATCTTTATCTGCACACTCTGTGGCAACTCAATCGATGCCCGTCGAACATTGATCGCGTAGGCGTCGCCGGGCTTTTGCTCTGCGGCGCCGGCTTCGCCATCTCGAGGGTGTCCAATTTTTTATCTACTCCAGTGGTTCCAGACCCGATGAGTGATTTGATTAATGATAGGATTAGCCGATGAATTTGATTTGTCCAGTTTGAATGTTTGCCACTTGATCGATGATACCTCTCTGCCTATGAATGAAACTTTTATACGTGTACACATTTTTTTCAATGAAGATGTTAATTTTCTTTATGCAAAATAATCTCCAAATCTGTTTGATTGTTTTTTTGTTGTGTCATATATTTTTGTCATATATCTCAATATTTGCATTTTATAAATGATGAATTTAAAAGGTTTCAACCCAAGTTCATCGTTTGAGGTAACAAAATCTCGAAAAATTGGTGTATTGTAAAATTTGCTGAACTTTGGATTGTACTGATGACTTTTACCAAGTAGGTTGATTAGAAAGTTTTCAGCGTGAGATGCGTGTTTATTAAAACGAAATGGAAGAAACTTTGCTGGCCACATTTGTTATCGTTTCGGACCATCGTTGATAAATTAGAATTCGCCATCTTATAAATCGGTCGAATCGTTCAATAATTAATTATGTTAATGAACGCATATTAACGAAACCCATAAAATAGGAACGGAAATGTATCGCTTATTACCACGACACCTAATCTTCCCGTTTAATGTCATCTCTCGATTATATTTTTCTTTCTCTCCGTGTCCCCTTGTAAGTCCATTCACCGTTCCAGTGGATTCCGAATTCGCCTGAAATTTTACGAGATTTCGGAGAAAACCTGTTTGCCTGCCAGCTAAAAATCCTCCGTCGCTCTCTTTCATTCGGAATCGCCTCTCGGATAGATCCTCGCAGATACCCCTCAGATCCTAGATAAAACGCAAAAACGTTCAACTTTGTTATTCATTCATGCCTCAATTAAACGAGGACCGAATATTATGCGCTTTGAAAAGAAAAAAACCGACGCGGTTTCTCTCGAATTAATTTATCCTCGAATTTCAATTAATTGTTTCAATTAATTATGTTCGTTAATTTCAATCAATTAAGGGAGAAAATTATAATTGAGCTTCTCGATATTTTTCGAGCAGCTTAGAAGCTACAAATTGTTATACTTCTAGATCGATCTGATAAATCGTATAGAGCGATACCGCCAATTTTTATACTCTCGCCCCCCCCCCCCATAAAAACACGTATTAAAATATATTAAACAAACATTAAATTGATGTTTATGTGGATGCGCATGTATTCACCTCGGTGTGTGCAACTTTTCTGTATTATAATAATTATATGCGTGATCGTGCGCACTTACACGAACGCGGATCATTAATGACTCGGCAACGTAAGCCCCGTGTTTGACGATAATTGGTCTGAACAGCGATACTGTTGTTTTCCTATGATACACGTCAATTATATTATTCGTGAGCGCAAAAAAGCTCTCGGGCTACCGTCCGAGTTTGTAATAAATACTTTATCGCCGTGGCTTATCTCGTAAACTAAATTTCATTATTGCTAGATAATCGGTTCGCGCTTTGCAATTCAAATTCGACGCGCACAATTAATACACGACCGTCAAATTGTACCGATAAATCCGATTCAACAAGTTTCGGCGTCGTTTTGTATCGTTAGCGATTGAGTTGTACCAATTTTATGCGACTGAAATTGCAAAAAAGAAGTACAATGAAAAAAAAGCTGAAATAACGATGATAACTGAACGAGCTCTGCAATTTTTGTTCGTGTAAAAGCGTTTCTCAAGTTTACACTTGTGAGAAAGAAACACAAACTACTTGAAGCGCCTCCTGGTGGTCGTTTTTGAGAGTGCTGCAATTGCAAAACTCATTATAAATAAAACACCTTCAAGAAATGCGACAAATTTTATTTTATAATTTTTTTTAAACTGATACTGTGCAAAAGAAAAGTAAAATTCTTCAAGCGACCCCTGGCGGTTATTTTTGACAACTGCTTTTTTCGACGATGGGAAAAATACTCGCATGATTATTATGACGATTTGAATGTAAATAGAGACGTACATAAGAGATATTTATAGTGACTATACGTATATAGTCGAGGTTTGAATATAATCTAGATTATCATCCGGTTTTTGCGAGCAAAGAAGGGCGATCCTCGACTCGGTCTGGTCTTTTTAGTCTCGGGACTGACACCGATCTCTACGACCAAGCACAAGTGATAATACGGTAGCGGAAACGCGTCGATGCACGACGGGGACCGGTATCCAGTTTGGTTTATGATCTGCGCGTAAGAGCGGCTCTCAAATGGAAGAAACCAAAACGATCAATTGCGATTAATTTCATAATTTATTAATATTGCTTCGGTGTATTCCGCGAGCTACCGTGACGTACCCGGTTGAATTATACTTTTTCCGTGGAGACCGCAGATTTATATGCACGCGCGTGAGATGCTAATGCATGGATGATTTTCACTGTCATACAAGAAAGTGGTCTAGTTATTTTGTAAGTTCTATCGATATACCGAACGTACAACATTATGCACACGAAACCTGGCGCGAAATTTCAGTTGCAACTTTATTGACCTGTTCTTGTCCGATTTTTTCGCACTTTTCTCGCCGGTTCATTATTGAGTGGATGTAGAACGAATCGGATTTATTGTTCAGGGCGCCAGATTCATGTTTATGATAGTCGTTTATAAAAGTACTCGATTTATTGCCCGGTCGATTTAACATTTTTCCAACCTGTCTGAAAAGATATATTTTTTTTTGGCTGCAAAGTTGAAAAAACTTTTTGTATCACGAATTGAAAAATTATTGTACATTTGTTGACCAGATACAATTTGGCAAAAGTACACCGAAAAAACAAAACAAAAAATACCAGATGGCTTATCGATGAAACTGTCGTATTATCTGTTTGTTTTGCGATAACTAATAACTAGAACACGTTATTAATACATAATTAATGGAACGTGGGCGTAAAACACCAACAAATAATTAACATACTTGTTGAAGTAAAGAAAATGAATGATTTGTGCTGGTAATTTTGTTTTCTTTTTTTAATGCCACAACGTTGCGGATACAAATTGTTTTTCTAATTTACAGACTTCATAAACAATTTGTCAATGAAATTTAAAAAAAAAAACACAAAGACTCTCTAGAAATTGATTTTGCTGAATTTCTCTCGGCGGGTCATAAAATTGTGTTTCCCATCGTTGATCGGAGGCTCTTTGATTTAAGTCGACATAAAACTCAACATCATAAACAATGGGAAGCTACATTTTTCGCGCAGTTAAGTGTGTGTTTTGATATTTATGCTTTGTCATAAAGGTCGGCCTCACATCGGTGACAAACTTTTGTCGAGAGACTCTCCGGTTCATCGACATCCGGCGGGCGTCCAAATTCGTAAATTCACCGGCTTGTTCGATTAAAATTGTAATGACGCCGGCTTGGCGGTCGGAGGAACATGAGGAAGGATCGCGCTGTCGCTTCCTTTTGAAGGCGCAAGGTGAGGAACGCCTGGCTTTGATAACAGAGGCGAAAGAGAGAGAAAGAGAGAGAAAGAGAAAGAGCGCTCCGACCATGAGACGACAGCGAAATCAAGAGGGCCTCTTCAGGATCGACTCATGAGACGCCAGGCGACAACTAATTAGGCCTAAAAACCCGTCGAGGAGCTTCATAGTCAGCCGCCTTACGAGACCAGGACTACATTATATACTTTTTGAGAGTCTGCTGCCACTCAGTACTCAACTTTGATGCTTTTTTTATCCTCCCCCCCCCCCTCTTTATTTTTTCTGTGAGACTTCTTTTTCTTAGATTCATAAGAATATAAATTTTGTAATTAGAAAACAAATTGTATAATGAAGTTGTTAAGATTACTAGAACGACAAGAGACATTTTGACTACCTATAAATGAAATTGTTGATTGTTAAAAAACTGTTTAATATGTATAGTCTCTTATAATAGGTTAAAAAAAAATATTGTTTCTTATTTATAAACATGAACGTTATAAGACAAGATTATAATTTAATTATTATAATATTACATGAAAGAAAATGATAAAAGTTTGTTTTCAATGAAATTACATTTTGCAAGAATGCTGTATTTATATCTTTCTTTCTTCTTTTTTCAGGTAAGTCCTGTGTGAAAGCCAAGGCAAAATATTATGACGTTCAACGTGGATTAAATTTGTACAATCATTCGAATTGGGCGAATGAAGTGTGTTAAAAAATGTACAAGTGAAAATATAATGGTTGCAAATGTGGTTTAAAACACCAGTAGGTAAGCAAACGTACTTCCATCGACAATTCGTCGTGATAAGATATCAATTCTCAGAGCACTGTTGCGATTAGGTTACTTCCGCCAGGAACAATCATCGTAATCACGCCTTCACGTTTTTTCCTGTCCAATTGTTAGTAAAACAAAATAACATCAAAATTAGACAAAATTTAGAAAACAATTTTTGTTTAATTCATATTTTAATTGATTAAAAATTTGGGAATTCGGACAAAACGATAAGTTGCAACAGCATTGTTTATACACTTCAAATATCATAAGGTTGATAAGATTTTCGAATGCAAAAATATAAAAATGATAAGTTATCTGTTCCATAGTTCGCAAAGAGTTGAATGAATCGTTTTTCATTGCAATACGGGCGTATTTTCGTCGTTAGCACACAAACATTGTTGCGACAAAAACATTAGAGACTATGAAAACGGTACTATCTGTACGGCTTTCTGCGGGAAACGGCTGTTTAGATAAAACTGTGCGAGAGGCCGAGAACGATGACGGTGCCGCTATATATTCCGACGATTTTCGTTCTCAACGATAAACATATATCAGATCATATGTTGTATTTCATTACGTCTTGTTTCGTGAGAATTATTACGTCGTGCGTAATGGGTTAAGCATTTAATTCAAATCGTGTCATAAGTTTGTCCCGAGCCGTAATTAAAATCAGACTCAATGCAATATTGCAATTTTGAATTTGGATGATAATGTAATTGGCTATTGTGTTTAAAACAAAAAATTCGAGCACCCGCAAATTTTTCCATTTCAATTATCTATATTCCAAGCAAGAGGATACAAAATTGTTTTCATATTAGTCAAGTTATTCTTTCGTTAACTTCTTCTTTCCGTGAGAATTAAGATATGGCAACGGGTTATCAAATTACAATGCTCCTCTAATTATTTACGTCTAGTGGCGAGCGTCTTCACGGCTAGACGAGTTCGCGTAGACCGAATAAAAAACGATGAACTGTTTTTATTTACTTTAATTGATTCTGATAAGAGTAATGACGTCATTTAGCACGCATAAGACTTGATTATTTCACGGAAAAAATGTTCTTTTTCATCAGGAAAAAATGAAATCAATTTAACACTAATTATGAGAATTACTTCATCAAAGTGAAATAAACGAAGTATCAAATTATTAGGAAACTGCAAAAATCGAAACAAAAAATTATGACATGATGGCAGGTACGATAATTGTGACACCATTGGATAAACGTGACAAATGACTTTCCTAGTTTTATAAATAATATATTTTTGTTTTGGTAAAATTATATTCGAAAGTTAAAGCTATCATGTCTATATAAATCTAATTAATTAGTGAATGTAATGTTTATTCTGTCACATTTATCCCAACTGTCCCAAATAAAATGTTAGATGCAGCCAAAAAATTAAACAAATTTTTGTATAATCCTTTTTTGAACATTCCAATATGATTTCGGAAAACATTTTGAAATGTTCAAAAATTGATTAAAAAAACTTTTGTTTTCTGAAAAAATTATTGCTCGCTGCGAAGTATTTTACAAAAATGACAATTTTTGTTGCGAGAAGAAATATATCGCGTGAGTCCATTAAGGAGATGTTAATGCGTAGCAGCCAAAAGTGGTTTACGACGGCAACGAAAATGCATTCTGATGCACCGGTCGAAGAAGAAAAAAGGGAACCACGAATAAATTTCAACGTATCACTAGAGATAAATTTATTGTTCCAACAGGCAAGAGTTTGTACTTCAAACAGTTTTTATATCTTCAAAATGAACAAAAATGAATCCATTAAAAAATCTGCACTTCGCAAAATTGCAGTAATAGAAAAAAATGTTTTTTTTTTTTCTTAGAGTTGCAAGCGCAAATAAATCACACGATATTTTTTTAAATTGATTTATCACTCGTCCGGAAACCCACGCCTCACTGACGCTTTGGCAAATGCATAGGCCATGATTTGTTCAAGACAAGAAGTGCAAAGTGGAAAAATAATTGGTCGCCAATGGCAGTCCAGGTGGTCATATATATTAGTCATTTAGTTCCCCCTGTGCCTGCGATATGCGATACACACACATCTATCACTCGCGCACATTATATACTCTATTTCGTGTTCTCGCTGACTTATAACTTAATTACGCACGAAAGTTATTAGTGTGATGAAAAATTTTAGCTTTAGGTATATAGCGTAGATAACAAAAAAAAGGCGAAGCTAATAAATATTTATTTCGCAACGCAAACTATAGCAGTTGAGAGAGAGAAGAAGGGGAAAAAAGTGCCTCCTTTTTTTCATCACCTGTAACTCTTTTTTTGTTTGTTTGTTTGTTTTTTTGTTATGGTTGTTGTACTAATTGCAACAGTTAGATCTTGTTGCAATTGTCGTGACAATGAATAATGGAATAATGAGAGAGCAAAATTATATTTACATCACAATGCGATGCATACTTTTGTTCTTTTTATAGTCATTTTGCAAATTTATTGCCTGTTTTAATGTACCAAGAATAACGGCTGGTATTGTTATTGAATTAATTAATCGTTTTTTTTGTGAACTATCATTTTTTTTTCATCCTGTCGACTCATTCCATTAAGCATGATTAAGTAGATTGGGATTTAAGTTGAAGAAATGAATTGGAAAAGATTGTTTACAGTCAATTGTTTACATTGAAAACAGAGACGAGAAAGAGAAAAATGTATCGAGAGCGTAGAAGATGTGTCGCTTATCGCGAAATTTACGTACGTATGATAAGTCGTCGTGTAAACTTCCCGGCATGTCAGAAGACAAGTCGCTAATTAATCCGGACACATCCCTTTGTGCGAATCGATGAGCCTTGCCACTTGTCCAACAAAAATCCCTTTGTCGGTTTTGAATTTGAATAACTGATTGTTCGCAATCAACTAGTCTTGATAACGCGACGGAACAGACAAATCCGCCTCGCGAATTAAGTTCAAGGCCAACCACTATGGAACACCCCAGATCTTGCACCGAGTCAAAACACCACGACCACTCGAAAGCTTCAGGGCCAAAGATTCATTCTCTTCTTTCAGTTTTCAGAATAATGTTCACTTGGAAAACACCGGTTCACACTTCGGAAACACTTGGCAAACATGAAATTCCTCTCTCCCTTGTTTTGTGGTTAGGACCGGAATCAAAAGGACCAAGATGGATCTCACTTTTAGCTGTCTGTTCATAAATCCTGGCGAATCACTTGAGGTTAATCGGAGGGCACGTGAGTGGGACCGGCAGGACGTAGTGTAGTGGTCGACTGCGGCTTGGGAACTGTCCTGGACAATCACCTCTCAAGGCGGAGGAGGAGGAAGAGGACGAGTCTGGAGGATGGTGACTCAGAGAAGGGAGCCGATGGAGCCGGGTCTCCCGGTAGGTGTGGCCGAGCGATGGGCGGCGCTCACGCCCCCCGGCCTGGCTTGGCGCCGCCCCCTGAAATTTTCATAAAATTCCTGACAACCATATTACGGTGCCGCCACGGAGATTTCGCCAGGGATAAGAGCTCGGTCCGTTTCTCATTGGATATCAGCCCGCGCTCTGCCACTCGAGATTGAATTGAATTATTGGCTCGCTCGTTCGTGCTTTGTGCACTTCAAAATCAGCGGGCCTCTCTTTGTATGGAACAACGTGATACACGACCCAGAGTTTGATGCGGTCCTGACACGTGATGAATTAGTCGATGGTGTTTGGGATTAGATTGCTTGAATTTGTCTTCGACTTGAGTTTTCTGTCACTGGGCTTTGTGTGAATTCTTGTACGAATTTCCTTTTTCTAAAGGTCGCGCTTAAATCAACAACAATCAGTTGACAGTTTGAAAATATCGTCTCTGAAATTAGTTGGTTGTTAACAGAACAAGCGCGTTTTTTTTGTTATGTTGAATTGTGCATTTTATTTTAGTTTAAAAAGTAATAGAGAAACTTGGAAACTTTTTTTTTAGATTGAAAGTTACTGTTAATATATATGGTATAGATATAAAGTATGGGATTTGGGTTGAGATCGTTAATTTAATTAAAACGATAAATAATTTTTTGTCAATTTTTATTCGTGTATTTTTTAGGTATTTAGATAACCATGATGAATGCCTATCCTGCTTGGCAATTCGTACAGGAAAAAAATTATCTCGAACGCATAATTCGCCAGCCGACATTCCAAGCTTGGATCTGTGTTTCTAGCTTGACTTTTTCGCGGTGACTTCGAACAAGATGAATTGTTTCAATTGTTTTTTTTTTTTCAATTTGCAATGCGTTTAACCAAACTTATATTAGTTCATCGGAAGAAAAAAAATCACACGATTTCTTGCCAACGATTTTAGTTGCCACATCAAACAATGACGTTTCATATAAATTAATTTCTTTTTGCACCGCGAGGCAAGTGTAAAAAAGTTACACGAAATTTATATAATCGATTAAGATGTTTCTTATCAGTCGAGCTATAACTTAGGAAAAAATCTGATAAATGGCCATCCAATCTACAAAACGCACACTAATCATAATTCAATCTGCAATTTCCCGACCATTAACGTCACAAGATCACAGATAATCATCATCTCAATCTGCGATATTTCCAGTTTCCCGTGAAATTTATTATTGATAAAACGTTAACTCTCGGCAGTCACGATTTCTTCCACTTCAAAAGCGGTAATAAACATACTTGAGTAAATCATCACATTCACTCAAGTTTGAAAATTGTACTAAAGTTGATTTCTATATAAATAGTTGTTCCAAAAAAGATGATAAAAAAACAATCATAAGTATTTAATTTAGCAGAACAAATTATACAGTCAGATATGGTACAAGTTTCATAAAATTTTCTAATTTGCAATTTTATCTAATATTTATTTCTTTAAAATTATAGTGATTAAAAAAAACAGTCGAAAAAAATATGAAAAACTCGATTGTAAATAAAAGTTTGCAAAGTTGTGTACAGAAATAACAACGAATGTATATGAGACATTGAACAAAATGTTATATTTATAAATAATAAAATATAAAAACTGTCACCGTGCGTCATCAAATTTTAAATTCAGCTAAACATTATTAAACGATTATTCTTATGTCTTATGACCGATTAAGATAAGTCTAATAAAAGAAAATGTGCAAAACAATAGAATAGCGTAACGGTAAAAAGAAATTGTAAAATGTTTGATAAACCTGTCAAGATGTAATCAAATCCAATAACGATTAGAGAACTAAATTTCATCGTGAAAACACTTGTTGATAATGTAATAAAATCATGATCGAAATCTAGTTGCTACGAGGCATATCAATAATATTAATTATGATACATGCAGTAGCAAAACTGTGAGACTACGCTGAGCGCAAATTCTAAAATGACGACCGTTAAGTAGCCGTTAATCGCGGACCGGTTAATTGGCTCGCGATCAAAGCACGAGATTACGTTCGCATTGAGTGCACCTAAACGGAGGCACGATTATTAAAAGTTGGTCGCCGGCAGGTAATGTTCTTTAACAGTAAACCGGGTGTCAGTGATTTTCACCCGGCTTGCATTTCGCGGGTCTGCGCGAGTTAATGAGTCGATCCAATTAAATCATTAAATATGTGCATGATACGCCGCGCTTATGTCGAAAAATGGATCGGGTCGTGCGTTTAATTAGCTGCGCAAAAAACTCGCGGATGAAGTCGTCGCGACGAAAATTCGCGTTTATCGCCCCGTATGCCATAATTAAGAGCGCGAATATATGATATTTCGCGAAGCTTCGCCAATCAGCCATCGTTTTGGCACTTAGCTATGGATCGGATATCTTTTATTATTCAACCGCTCAGATAGGTAATCCCGCTTCTTGTTTGGCTATCGAAAGTCCATTAATCAGGCGCGACGCATCCTCTCCTCCCCAGCTTTGTACAATTACGCCATAGAATCCGACGCCTTCAATTTTATTATTCCAACCGAACTCGGCCAATTAAGGCCTCGCGATCGCGCGCGCTATCTCTGCAATATTCATTCGAGAGCTTAATGGCTCTACTCTTCTAGGTATATACCTAAAGGGTGCAACCGAAATGCAATCACTTGTAATTGTCGGCAAGACCACGCGAAAATACGCAAACAAACTGGTCAAGCTCTCTTTGATCTGATTTATCGTGAGAACATGGCGGTTCATGTTTTATATATATATATATATATATATATATATATCAGACTTATTTCTTTATGAACTTTTTCTACGATGAAAGATAGAAAGTATTTTTTAAGAATTATGATTGTTTATTATTAGGTAATAACCTATCTATACCTCAAATCATGAAACGAAGTTATTTTCAAAGATTGATTGCAATTTGGGGGGGGGGGGGGGAAGTGCAAATTTTAAGATGTCTGCTTGAACCGAAAAAAAGATGGTGAATTTAAATTTCACTTTAATTGAAAATAATAAAATGCATAAAAGTCAAGATAAAATTGATTGAATCAATAACAGAGGACTATAATTTGCAACGAATGTTAATACTTGAAGATTCCAACTCATTTTCAAAGTTCAGCCGTTTCAGTTTCAAAACTACACGAATATCGTAGTTTATACTCTGTAAATGATGACCTGTTAACCTGAAAAAATAATACCTCGGAAATCCATTACATTCCTCTCCTGTTCTGTTTTTCCATCTGAGGCATTCAGTTAATCACGCTTCTGCATTCAATTAAACAATCGAGTGATTAATTAACAACCGACATATCCCGCAATGACGACTGTTATCCGATTCGTTTGAAGATTCATTACGCTCTCTCTTTTATGTAATTATACCTCATACTTCACACCATCAAAGCACACAAACAAAAAATGGATCCACCATTGCAAAGTTCATCTCCAAGCCCTCAATCAAACTTTTCCACCAATTTCAGCCAGCTATCTTTTATCATTTTTTCAATTCAAACCCGCTCTCATGTTTAAAGATACGGTTAAACAAATTCTTTAAAAGCGCCTCGGCTAAAAGACTTGAGACCAT
Organism: Trissolcus brochymenae; assembly: GCA_030523145.1. Classification (NCBI taxonomy): domain Eukaryota; kingdom Metazoa; phylum Arthropoda; class Insecta; order Hymenoptera; family Scelionidae; genus Trissolcus; species Trissolcus brochymenae. The sequence goes on from JAQQRF010000418.1 coordinate 62,883, forward strand.
TTGTCTGTCCTAAATCTGTTTCTGACTCGGGGCATTAATTCAGCCCGCCGCTCTGCATATTATGCGCCAAAGTGTTTTGCAGAGGCGAACTATGCACTTTGTTTTAGGAATGACGTTGCAGCCAGACTCGCTCGGATACTAGAGACGGATACCGGATCGTCGAGAGGTTATCAGGGCTGGCTGATATTTACGACGCGTTTGTAATTTGTTCTCCCAAAGAGGGGGAGAGAGAATCGAGTCGATCGATTTCACTTATTCGCCGTCGCGCGAGATCCCGGTGGTCTTGTCTCAAAGTTGTCTTTTATACGAGAGACTCGACGATGTCGAGTCTGTCCTCACGCGCAAAAGCAATGTTCTGGCGTCGGTTGTGCAAACCTGGCCTGCACATATTATGACTAGGCTCAAATCTAGAAGCCAGTAGTACAAGGCCCGTTTCTCGCTTTTGTGTCTCCATTAGTAACCGTGCTGCAACACTTTGCTATGCAAAACTCGAAATATCTATCCCAATCGTGTTCTTGACTTGTTTCCCATGACAATTAGGGCTCTGCAGGTCTCACAGAGACAATCGATACTTGATTTTCACTTTGAGACAATGGAAGAACCTTCTATTGGCGATAAAGACTTTAGTATCTCCATTCCTGTAAAAAGAAATTAAAAAAAAAATTAAATTAAAGCAACTGTAATAAGTTAGAGAATTAAAAAAATTTGAATGAAAATGATATTTTTTTTTTTAATTTGAATTTCATAGTTTCAATTTGTATCTGCATTCTGGAGGCAAACATTCTCAGACAATGACAAGTTTAAAGAATCAAGAGGCTGTTTCAATCAATCTCAATCTAATCTAGAGTACAAAAATGATCCAACAACTCTTCAGGCGAGTGTCATGATTCGCAAGCTACTTACAAGCTACGAACCATTGCACAATAACTCGAAAGTAACTTGTAAGCAGAAAAATCTCTTGCATTCGCAACACCGAAATGACAAAGTAGGGACAGCTAATAAATAACCAGAGAATTATGTTTGCAGCGTTTCCTCTAGTACAGTACCAGATAACACGATGTAATACAATAACAGTGCAGCGAGACGGCTCAAGGTACGGAGCCTATGCGAATCGATTCCCTTAATCTAATCAGTTGGGCGGACGTTTTCTCTTCTTCCCTTCCTGGAATCCGTACTTTCTCGTGGGCGAGAAGGGTTGACGTGGATGAAAAAAAAGTGAAAAAAAAAGGAGATGGAAGAAACGAAAACACTAAGAGCGACATTTTTCGGAGCGAAAGTTCCACGAAAGCGAAGAGCCAACAAGACGGCTTTAACTTGCTCATGAAATATCGCGAACACTACGATATTTCGCGTAAAATCAGCCCTGGATCTAATTTGTTGCTGGGCTTTGGAACAATTTATTGGACCTCGAATGATTGCGCGTCGAGAACAAAGACTAGACCAGTCACCAGACTTAATTTTCGAATCACTTTATTGTTCTTACAATTTTTGTACAATTGTGTATATCGAATGCGGTGGAAACGAAAAAAACTTTTCACCCAAAAAAGTGTGATCTTAGATATGGTTGAATAATAAATGTTAACTGCGAAGAGACATTCAGACGGTTACTTAAACATTATCTTATATGGAAAAAGGAAAGATTTATTGCCAAATAAAAACCACATTAAATCCCAGTTTCAGGTTCAACTCGTTGCATGATAAATGGACACAATCCACTTCTTAAATATTAGACTTTTATTTTGTTTGCATTCTTTTTTATTGACTTTTTGCGGCTTTTTTTTGTGTCGGTTAATTGATCAAGATTTATAGGTCAGAAGAACAATCGATCGGCCACACTTAGATCAGCAAGGAGAATCTGTCCGAAGCGTGTTTTTCTTGTTCGTAGAGCCTCTTCTTGAACTGAGTCGCTTCGTTGTCCTCGGTGTCAGCGTGAAGATTATCCGTATCTTGTTTGTGCTTCAATGTCTGTAAAGAGGATAAGACATACAAACTCATCTATACGGTAGTTACTCGACTATCAACTCGCAAAATATTATATTATTGCTATTTATCGATTGAGTCTTTTACTTGCGTGTAATGAATTTATTTATACGCACACTAGCTCCGTGTAGTCGTGTGTTGATGAGAGAAAAAAAAGAAGCATTAATGAAACGCAATTTATCCTCACCGTTTTATCTTTCTGCAGAGTCTTGCGAACGATCGCAGCCACCGGCGAGCTCGTGAAAAGAACCTGGTCGAATGCTTGCAGATTTTTGGTGTCCAGTTCTCCATCTTTCAAATTGCAAACCACCATCAGTCCCGGCGAGCCATTCTTCATTCGTTTCGTCACCAGCTCCTCGACTTTCTTCTCCTTCGCGACCACGTCCTGCCAACTCTTGTCTGATTTCGTCATCGCCACGCACACCACCAGGCTCCCACCCTTGTACTCCTCGTCGAGCATCTTCGTAATTTCGCTGTTCTTGCTCAGATCGAAAACACCGTCGAGTGGACCCAACTTGTTCGCCTCGTCCAGAAGTGTTTTGACGTTCTGCTTTGTCTTCAGGCTAATTTTTTCGCGCAGCACGACCGTGGCTCCGTGTTTCTGCCACATTTGCGTCCTGAAGTCGATGTAATTTTTGCGACGACTGTTCTCCGACGCCAGGACGAGTTTGGTCGCTCCTCTGGTAATCAACCAGTCCGCGACCTCGAGGCCAAAGTTGCTGAACCCTTCGACGATGAGGTAACTCTTGGAGGGCGCAGCTACGAAACGTGGCGCCACTTTCGCCTCGATCGATTTGACTTCTGGAATTTCAACTAGGATCTAGAGGGGACAAATAGGAGCCCGAATTAAGATACATTTTATCTTACAAGAAGACAAATAAATAATGGCACGAAATTAATGAACCGTCATCTGGTAGCTAGATTGCCAGAAGCAATGAATGATGAAATAATTAATAGCAAGTTTGACATGATCGATACCTTTCCGTGGTTCTTGTTGGCGATACCGGCGAGAAAAGCATCTTTGAGCGACTCGCTGTTGTAGACAGTTCGTGATAATGGCTTGACGGCGCCGGATTCGATACCGCTTTTTATCAGGCCTGCCAAAACTTGTTTCATGTACGGCTCAGCACAGGCAATCTGCTTCGGGATCACCGAGAATAGCGCTATCTCGCGCAAGAAAATTCTCATGCCCACCGAAGTGAACAGGCCCGGTTCCATGTCGCCGACGATGAGGATCCTGCTGGAATCTCTCACGCACTGGATCGTATCCTCGATCTTCTGAACGTCGCTGCAGTGTATCTGTATCACGACGACGTCTATGCCGTTGTACTTGCTGTCCTTCCAAATTTTGCCGCAGAAAGTCTCATTGCAGTCTAGGATGCGGTGTTCTGGGATCGTCGGGTACCTGGTCCGAAGGAACTTCTTCTCCTCGACGGTGATGTAGGTCGTGTAGACGAGGCAGCCCTTTTCCAAGGCCACGTTGATCATGGCCTGGCCAAAATCTGTCACGCCGTTTTGGATCAGCACTCGTTCGCCCTTCTTTATCTCTGCCTTGAAAACGAGGGTGGAGTAGGCAACTGCATAAGAGAGAGGGATGGTTGCAGCTTCGTCGGTGGTCCAAATCAGAGGCAACGGCCAAGTCAAGATAGGGTCCATGACGACGTGACTAGACAAAGACCCCTGGTCGGTGATCCCCATCACTGGTTTGTTAGAAGAGTCCCTGCCGGCGTATTCAAGTCCGAATGTTTTCTGGTGGGTGCGGTCGTCTTGGGCCTTGGCTATGGAAGTGTTGCTATGGGACTTGTAGAAATCGTGCACGTTCAAGGCGGCGTATTCGACCTTTACGACGTTCTTCTCTGACTCGATCGTTGGCCCTGCCGTCCAGGTGATACTGGCTGGGTCACCTTGAATTTGCTGAGTAGCAATCAAAGTCGACAGGTTCAACTTCTTAGAAGACGCTGGAGTTGGCGTTTCAACAACCGAAAGTTCTGACGGCCTGACTTCCCCAGCTGTTAACTGGATTCCTTCAATTTGTACTCCGTTGGTGCTGATGACATTCACTTCTTTGTCAACGACAACTGGAAAGACTGGAAGAAACGAAATGAAATTAAATGAGAAATGGAGTTGAAATAAAATTGGATTATTTTGGAGTTAGGAAGAATCTGAAAGCATACCTTTGGAGTGTCCTACACTCTGTCTATGATTGTGCATGTCAATGATTACTTTTCTGATCGTCACAGGGACCAAAATGTCCCTGGAATCTTCTGAGAAAGTATACAGCTGCATGAGACTAGTTAGGAATGTCGTCCAGTCGTCCGCCCAGTTGACCATGCCATCTAACCCGTCAGGGGAAACCTTGCTCAGGTGTCTGAAATGTTTGCCATAATCAAAACCTTTCATTGACAGTTCCGTGTAGATTTCATCCTCCGTCAGGGGGTTTTGGATGTTCTCATTGAGCTTTCGCACTTTTATCAGCGTTTGTTCGGCATTCTTGCATATGAATCCCGCAGCTAAGAACTGATTGTTGCTGGTGACTTCGAATCTCCCAGTACCTGAACAATTATACCATTTGAGTTGCGGTTATCAACTATCGTTTATAACCTATTATCAATTTATATTTTTCATAACCATCGGTACCTTTTTGAACCATCACAGTCAATTCAGAAACCACGTCAAGGTCCAAAACTAAAATCGGTTCCTTGATCTTGACATCTTCAAAAGTGATGACGTCTTTTTCACTAGTTTCGCTTTGGGTAGTGTTCCAAATATCCCAACTCAGTGTCAAATACAAAGGCCACGGGATCACCACCTCGCCATTGATCTTATGGCTCTTCAGATAAGCGAACTTGTTGTCATTCATATTGATCTGGAAAGTTTCCTCTGCCTCGATAGTCACGGCCTTATCTTCAAAGTAGTTTACATACCTTTTGGACACAGAAATCAACATTACCAAAATTAGTATCAAACTTAAGTTCACGTTGGCACCGTTTCAATCTCACCTATTCTGTGAATGATTCCACTTAATTAACGGTGAAAGGGATATGAGGCCTGAGCTAAGTGGAAACTCTGCCTGCTCGTAAAGCCTCGAGGGATAAATCTGAAGGCCAGAATTGTGAAGTTTGCCCAAAGCTTGGAGCAGGAAATGCGAATTATCAACGTGACCTCGCAGAGTCAGCGGGACGTTAATGACTTCGTGATGCAGAGACCTTCGAACGATGGCCTGCAAGAGACCGTGCGGCGCGATTTCGATGGCAATGGCGTTCTTTGGGATAAGCTTGCACGTCTCGGCGAAAAGCACTGGGCTGAGCAGATTGTTCGTGTGGTATTCGGGCGAGGAATATCGAGCCTTTGGCAAGCCCCAGTCGGACCGAGGCACCGACGAGCTAACCCAACGGTTGCTGCGCGGTTTCGGATTGGTTATCACCTTTTGAAGATATTCCATTAATTTCGGCCCGGCTGGCGCTATGTAACGGCTATGATAAGCTATGTTGCTGCAGGGTACCTCTCTTGCAAAAATACCTTTCGACTGAAACAAAGAGACAATTTTTGAATTGATTACTCAGTGTTTGTTCGTCTTGTTTTAATTTTTACACTGTTATTTTAGTTAAGTTGATTTTACCTGGAGTTCGGCAACGAATTTGGTCATCGATTCAGCAGGACCACTAATGGTGGAACTGTCAGGTCCGTTGTGACAGGCGACGTCAATGTCAGGAGGACACATAGGATGAATGTCGTGGTATCCAAGACCCACAGCTGCCATGGAACCTCTGATCAATTCAGATTCCTTCGACGCAAGACCTCGAGACAGTGCGGACAGGACCATCTCCTCGGCGGTAAAGCAACCGTCGGCGTAAGCACAGCCAAGCTCCCCGACGGAATGGCCGATTATCATGTCGGGTTCCAGGCCTATTGTTTTTAAAATATCCACGAGTCCAATCTAAAGGGTGGAAATCAATTTACGACATTCTCAAAATCACCCCCACTCCCCTCACAGTTTTAGAATTGTGATTATTTTCATTTGAACTCGCCTGAATTGTAGCAATTCCAACAAACGAATTGATGATATTGTCGAACATTTTAGAATCATTTTCTGTTATAATGCGAATAATGTCGATGCCATGAGGACGCAAAGCTGCGTCGCATTTTTGTACCGCAGCGGCAAACACGGGAATTTTCATCAACATCTTACCTACAATCACGTGAGATTTGTGTGTGTGTTTTTTTTTTATTATAAATATTTGATTAATTTTAGAGATTTTTCTCTTCATTTTTCTCTTCATTTTTCTCGCACTTACCCATTCCAACCCACTGAGAACCCATTCCAGAAAAGACATACCAAATCTCTCTATTTACACTTCCTACTTCTTCTATATCCATTAATTTTGTTGGTAAACCTTCAGGGGGCAACAGGGTAAAACCTCGGTAAAGATGTTTCGTAGTTTGCTTCTCAAAAAGATTTTGTAATAATTGTACTAACTCAACATTACAAGGCTTTGATTGCAACTAGAAATAAAAAGAGGAAGTCATTTCACGTTTCTGAGAGAGAATTTTTTATTTTCATTTTCTAACTAACTTCGTTTAGAACTGCAGAGCAGGCTTCTAAAGTCCTGCCCGAAAATATGACGAGTCTGTCCATTATATCTTTTGGTGTTCCATTATTGAGCAATGGTTTTCTATAAGCCTTTAATATTACATGTGTAAAATTGCCCGAATACGAGGCCGTGTTTACAGCTGCATAGTCGCCTTTCCAGGGCGTGTTTTTCGAGACGACCTGCAGCCGACCCTTGACCAAGGGTTCAACGTCCGGCGCCGGTTTTTCGTAATTCAAAGTAGCCGGGATTGTTTTGGACTCCATCGCAAATATGACCTGAAAAAAAAAATTATTTTTCAATCAGTAAAACAAAATTCTCCAATAAAAGCACAACAGCTCGAAGATGTTGCTCTTTTCATCGACTCGTTAAGTCGAGTCATTAGTCAATCGTCAATTTTTTTTTCTATCAGTAGAGTGATTCAACGTATGGCATGTTACGTTCGCATTAGCCGGGAGACGTTTTTATGTGATGTATTTCTACAAACACTACCCACGCGATACATAGATTTCAAATTATAAAAGAAAAAAGGAGTTTTTCATTAGCATACATTCCGCAGGCATATACATTTTCGAGCATGTCTTAAACGGGTGTATTTATGCGGCATAAATCATAGGTGTCCAGTTCAAAAGTCGATTGAATCATGAACCGACCACTAATACGCCGACCTTGACTGCCGTTCAACCTAATGGCTTCTAATTTTACCACGCGTTTCTTTTTATTTTTTTTTCTTTACAATCTACGTTTTAACTTTTTTTCATATCTTTGTTGCCAAGATTTGGAGAAAACCAAATCTTCTGTGTAAAGCATCCGATGAGTTGAACTTCATTCAACATCATGATTTTTTCAATTCATTTTGTTATACTTTGCACCATCTTTGCATTTTTTGTCTGTTTTTTTTTTTTGTTTTAATTTCTCACCTTAAGAATCGAATTGATGGTATTGGGCCCGGTAGCATGGCCAAGATTGGATTTGACCGACCCAATCAGGAGGGGTGACTTTCGACCTTTGTTGTAAACTCGGTCGATAGCCTCGGCCTCTGCTTTATCAGCCCAATTGAGTGCACTTCCGTCGGCCTCGACGTAGGTCACATCCGTCGGGGACAGTCCGGTCTTCTTCAGGGTCTCTTCCATGACGTGCACCTGTTGGTCAGCGGTCGGAAAGGACATGGAATTGTTGTTGATTGGCACACTTGGCACATTAAGTGACGATACTGCCAAAATTTCGGCGTACACACGTTTCGCCACGCTGCCCCTTTGTAAAAATAACGCCGCTACGGTCTCACTACGAGTGTATCCGTTGGCTCCTTGGTCAAAGGATCTAGTGATACCGTCCGGGGACAAAAGTCCTAAAAATGTATTTGTTCAATTTTGCATGTTTAATTTTGTTGTTTCATATTTTTCAATCTATTCATTGTCATATTTTGGGATTTTAGAAACCGACCTAGTTGACTTAGATGGTAGGAGAAATGCGGATGGATTGCAAGGTTCGAGCCACCGACAATGGCACTGTCACATTGGCCGGATTTAATGTACCGATAAGCTTCCTCTAAGGCAGCACCGCTGGCGCAACACGCAGCGTCCATATTGATGCTAGGACCAGTCAATCCCAACGAAAACGATATTCGGTTAGCCAACATCGCCCGACTGCAACCCATCAGACCGAAACCATTTACCTGAAATAATAAACTTTGTAGGACCGATCGGGTATAATTTCACTTCTCAGACGTTCATTATCATCATTTCTAGACAAAACCATTCGATTCGAATTATGGTATTTTTGAATTCAAACTGGTGATTATTCATAATCGGGGTTTTTATCTCAAGTGAATTTAGGTAAAATTGAAAACGCACATCTCAGGAAGTTGCTTTGACTTAATATTCATTAATTCAAAACAACAATAAAAAAAGTCAATTAAAAATTCAACTGAACTTAAACGAGGTAATAATAAACAATTTATGGCGTTAGAATTTTGAATCGAGTTTTTTTTTAAAATATTTTCGTTGTTTTATTTTAAAACAGTGAACAAAATTGTGGGCTTTAGATTTTGGTTACGCACTTCGACTCTCTCGTAAAACATCACTTTTTCAGATTCAGAAAATCCGGACCCCGTGAAAACTGCGGTGTTCGAGTTTCTTAAGTCCAGAGGATTGTAGCCGGAATCCGCGATTGCCTCGTAGCAAGCCTCAATGATCATCCTGGTCATCGGATCGAGCTGCTCCGTAAGCTTTTGATGTACACCAAAAAACGTGTTGTCGAATTTGTCTATTCCATCAACTGTACCACATTTCTTAGGAACATGAAGTGACTCTAAAAATAGTAATCAATTTGATTTCACAAATATTTTATTTATTTGTTTATTTATCTTTTATTAAATCAATTTTATTACTAAGATAACAATAAATAAAAGATAAAAATAAGTGAAATTATTAATGAATCGTTTGAATTAAATTAAAACTTTCAAATTGATTTGAAATTTTAAGTTAATTCGTTGAGTTTTCAAATAATTATATCTTCTTTTTGAAACTTACCGATTTGCCATCGGTTATGATTTTCAGTAAAGAGCTCCTTGTTTGCCATCAAGTTTTCTTTCAACAATTGCACATTGGAACTGCCAGGAAATTTCCCTGCTATACCCGTGATTACAATTTGATCGTCACTGAACTTCCACTCGGACATTTTGAAGCTTTTTTTTTAATTCAACAGAAATGTCTCGAGAAATGTGAAAGTTCAAAAACAAATTTTTCTTTTTATTCCAATTTTTTTTATTGTTAGTTTAAATTTATAGAGAGAGACAGGATGATCATGACAGATCTTACAATTCGTGTAAAAACAGAATCACAGAGAACTTAAAATCACTGATATTAAACTTATTTTCACTGTTAATGGTTCGTTTGTTCACGACTAAGTGACAACGACTGTTTGCTTGTAACAATTTGCAACATTATTCATCTGCCTTGGAGGGGGCATCGTATTTGCTATCCATTTGTTAAATATGCATATCGAGGGTTGAATCAATACTGCGAGAACAATAGAAATGATTTAGAAATTGTAATCAGGCGAAGAATTTGTTCGCTCGCTTGAGGAAATTTAACCAGTTTTAAAACGTCGGTTAAGATCTTAATTTTTTTCCATTTTCTTTTTTACTTAAGAAAATTATGTTTGATTATTTTTAATCGCAATTTTCTATAAATTTTGATTTCTTTGAATTTTGATTCAAGTAGAATTCTTGTTCAAGTCCCTTTGAATTTTTTAAATTGAAAGAAATAAAAAGTTGCAAAATTTTCCACCAATAAGGTATCTTTTTGATAACAAAATCGGGGAAAAAATTAATTTCACATTCCCGATGTGACGTAAAAGAATAGCAGGTCTCGCTTGAATATTAATCCCGGAAATTCGCGATCTAATGAAGAGCCACAGAGCATACATTGATTCTACGTATCAGGCGAGTTGTATGATAATTATTTGACACAGCCAGTATTGGTATAATCGCGCCTGATTTCTCGTTTTACATTCAAGTCAGTAAAATTATATCAAACAGAATTGAAACGAAAAAAAAAAAGAAGTGAAACGCAAAACGCAAGTATGCTATATATATATATTTATATATATATATATATACAGATAAATGCGGAGAAACAAAAAGTAAAAGGCAGAGATGGAATTCGGCTTTGCGCCGAAAGGGGCAGCGAATAAATAATTTGTCGGGTGACAAAAAACTGAATCAGAAATAAATGTTCAATGTAAAAGCAAAGACCCGTGCATTAAAACGCAGCAGAGACGTTGGAGTTCTAGAAAGAAAAATACGAATTTCTTGGTGGCTCCTCTAAAAAGGTAACGGTGCTTACTGATAAGAGACCAACGTTGGCGCCATGCCGATGAGTTTGTTGGTCTTTCCCTCTTTCTCCTTCTCTTTCTCTCTTATGATCCTCTTTTCTGTATTAGCCCCCGACATCATGATCCAGCGTATAATAAAAACATTTAGACCACAGGTGATAATTTGCAGACTGTCCTCTGTCCAAACCTCAATTTACCAAATATCTTATAAACTCTACTACTTCATAAATTATGTCTCCAATTAAGTGAAATTCCATTTTCCATCGATAGTTTTAAAATATGAAAACAGAATATTAATGGAAGAAAACTAAACTTTTTTTGTAGATTTTTTGTAATCTTTTAAAAATAATAAATTGCAGACTAAAAAATATAGCAAATTAAAAATTACCATTTACATAAATTGGACATTAACGCACTGATCCTCTCGCATAAATTGACCACGTTCTTTTTACAGTTTCTGACTATTAATTAATTAATTTTTAACATTTTTCACAGATAAACTTGAGAATGTTTTTTTTTCTAGCTTTTCATATTTGCAGTTAGTTTTAGATTTTGGCAAAACCAGAAGCAAGGCTACGTTTATTATTTGCTAATTAAGAAATTGATTTTGTGTTTTTAGAACGGTCGAGTTCTTCAAAGAATAATTTAAAATTCGGAATGCCACGGAATTGTATAATGAGTTTTATTAATGAATCTCTAATTTGCCTAAGAGTCTGAATTTAGTATTCGTATCAGAACTCGGACAAAAACTTTTGAAATATTTCTCTCAATTTTTCTCCTTTGCACTAAGCAGTTTTTCGCAATCAGATTTATTAGTTCCTATCAATAGTAATATTTTTTTTTGTACTTTTCATCTCTCAAGTAAAATAATTCAAACAAGGTGGAACATTTTTTTCCCTTGCATACGAAAAATTGTTTTATGCTTGAATTATTTCTCCGAGTTTAAATACTTTTTTGATAAAGATATGGGACACGCGCAAGTAGAGTTATGGATTTAAGTTTCGTTCTGAAAAATCCCGGAATGTTGACACGATGGAAGATAATGTCAAAACATCAGGAATGAGTTATTGTAAAACATGGTCGTCAAATTTAATGTAGTCGAAAGAAGTTATTTATTGGACATACAGAAGGCGGGTTGATGTCATCGAAAAAAAGGAAAGAGATCAATGTTGGTTTCGGGACAAAAGCAAACAAAATTAAAGTTGAAACAAATTTGACAAAAATTAAAATAAAACAAGTCGGCATTTGTTGTGAACTTTTTGACATAAGTATATATGTACAAAGACATCATGTCTGAGTGTACAGGGACCTCAACCTGCGATCTCGTCGTGGAATTCTAAGCTACACGATGCTTATTCGGGGGCAGAATGTTGGCGCCGTTTGTGCACGAGTGGACAACGTGACACGCGAGTGCATTCGCACGACGTTCAAAAAGAGGCAAAAAATCGAGCCGTGCAAAAGGGCCCGAAAGTGCTGCCTGCTCTCGCCATAACGAATCTTTCACCAACTGCGGCGCAGGCGATAATCCAAGAATGCAGGACCGGCCAGTGCCCCCCTCCCCCTTAAAATGCAACCAATTATATTTTCAGTTCCCCTCGTCTTAAGAAGTTTACAACAAGTTGGAACAAATTTTCCAATTGGATCAAACAAGCAACATGAAAAATTACAATTTTTTCTTTTCATTTAATTTAATTTTTTTCATTATTATTTTTGCATAAATGTTTTAGCTGCATTTTTGAGAAGGAAAAAAAGGAAAAAAAAGTTGGTGGTCTGATTTTCTTCTAAGCTACCGATGACGTCTATGTTTTATCAGAAATATTATGTTTCGCGTGTGCGATATACATGCAGCGAGTGAATTTGTAGAGTCGTATTTTGTATGCTTTCCTCCTCCACCGTTGTGTTCGTTTTGTTTGACTTTTTATCAGGCGTATGTGTCGGACCCGGCCGATAAATAATCCAAGAGAGAAGGATAATGTCTCGGTGGTGGACGGGACTCGAGGGAGGAAGATAGTGCGGGGACACGAGGGGATGGAGGGCGGCGCCACGTTTGCGCTGTTAGTACAAAAAGGTCAAAAAGATTCTGAAAAAAGGAACGCCGCGAATCCGAGGAAAAGGAGCGAGGAGAAACCGGATAACATGGAATAGCCCTTAGCCGGCACGATAGCCACTCTTTAGGCTGATGGACTCCCTCTCTGATATCCCTCTCTGGCTGCCCCTCTTCATTCGGCCAAGAGTGACTCCGCACAACACCACAAATACATGCATTTTCCTTCGTTCTTCTTCTTATTTGTTGTTTCTCTTTGTCGTCGCGCTATGCTTCGACCAGTGTCAGGAATTTGGCGTAGCAACTCAAGTACCAAACTTTGACTCAATAGATTTCCTTTTTTTTTTTTTTTTTTTTCGAAAAAAGAAAAAATGAAATACAAAAATGTTTGACAAGTTCTATAAAAAAAATTTTTCATCGCGTAAAAAATTGGAATTCCAAACCTTAAAATTTGGGTGAAAACTGATATTTTGCCCCTGTTCTATGATTTCACGAGATACAAATGAATTTTCACTTGAGAACTTTTGGAAACAATTCGATAAAACTTATTAAATTCTGACTATAACGTTTTGTAAATTCATTTTAGTTTGAAAAATTATAGAAAACCAGAAAAGGTACAAGTATAAAAGTTGGTTCAAACGTCATCTTTTCAAAATTAAAATTCAAGTTCTTAGATTTTCACGAAGATATCATTCTTTCGATCCAGAAAGTAATAATATGAAAAATTAATGAAACTGACGCATTTCGTGAAAAAAAATCTAACATCTCATCTCTGCATCAAAAATGCACATTAACTTTTTTTTACATTAAAAAAAATACATATGAAAAAACATGTACTTTGAGTGGTTTATTCATCTCAGTGCCGATTTATGGTTTGATCTGAAAGGGAAATTACATTAAATCGGCATTAATTATGCCGTTTCGATAGATAACATTTTTTGTCTTGTCTAGAAAAACAATCTTGTCCTGAGTAGCAAATCATCTTCAAATAATACAACCGATGAAAAATTTGATGAAACTTTTTTTGAATTTTTTTGCGAATTTAGATTTTTTGATGAATTACAATTTTGATAAAAGAATTTGAACAACAGAATCTGCGTTTATGCTGGCTGATGGGATTTCATATTTGACTTGAAAAGTTGAAATAAAATCTTGAACTTTATTAAATGTTCAACATGGTTATGAATTATTCATTCGTTATATGTTCAATTTATCCTATCAAAAGAGCCGTTTAGTTTCAAACACGATTTTAAACTTATGAAAGTAGCAATCAACTTGAAAAAAATGATGAAAAAATTGTGATTGTTAGTTTTAGTAATCAATAAAAAGATGGTACATTATTTTGAATATTCTTTTATTGTATCGAAAGTATATCCGAAATGTTTCTCACAGATAAATCTTGTGAACATTTGTTTTTATATAGCATACTCTTTGGAGTGGGTTTTACAGTTTTGTATAAAGTCTAACTTCACCGAAATAGTAATTATTTACAATACTTGATCAAGTTCTATAAACTACAATAAATAAATTGACTTAAAACAATTCTTTGCGAATGCATGATACAAAGAAAATAATAGAAAAAATGTACAACAAACTGTTCATGTCAGTAATTACGTGAATCAAATCAAAAAAAAAATTGTTCGTCCATAAGTAACATAATTTTATTTCATCTAATTGATGATAACAAGGGAAAAACAAACAAAAACTAAAAATTCAACAATTCATGCAAACGCAACACCTAAGAAGCAAACGTCGTTACAAAATATTTCCCGATGCGATGTCTGTAAACGTTCCTTGATCTTTAAAATCAAAAATCAAAATGTCCACAAATTCCACTTTCGGCTTGTAGAAAAAAATGTCTTAAACCTAAAAACAACCGTGGAATATATTATGATTTTCAATTTTCTTAATTTTTACATCTGGACGCTCTTCCAATAAAAATTCAAGTCTAATCTATATATATGCACACTACCGGTACTTAACTACGATATTCAAAGTCGATGAAATTTTTCTTCGATAACAATTTAGTTTCCCTTAGCGAAACGTTTTTGATCTAAGTCAGATATTAATGCGAAGTATAAATAATAACTGCTTAACATACGCCATATGTTCACTATGTACAAGGAGCTTTACTAAAAGTCAAAATTCCACTCCAGCTTTGACGAAGGCAATAAATAAGTATTCTCAAAAATCTAAAAGAACTATCATCATATCTCTCTAATGGTTCAGCGGGGTTTCTTTTTTTTTGTCGTCGGTGATACACAATCATTGTATCCCATTCTTTGTTCGATCTTTTGTTTGCCGATTGTACCGACTGGTTTGGCGAAACGGCTAACAAGTGTCTTGCGACGTCGAAGAGGACATTCAAGTGCGAGTCTGAAAGGAGCTCTGCAATCACTTCACTAAACAAAACGAAATAAAACGAAAATAAAATCTCTAACAGTAACTAACTCCTTCCTTATAAGATCATTTTTCATCGTCATCAACCTTTTGGAAGATCAAATATTCCTTCTCATCTACTTTTTATACCCGAGATATAAAACTATGAAAACATTTTGTCCCCGCACTAATTTCCGGAATTAGTTATTGAAAATGAATAACAAATAATGATATCATGTTAACAATCGACCGATTGTTGTCAGATTGATGATAATGCGGATTTCTGCATTGCGACGCAACTCGAGGCAGCATTCAGTAGGCATAGCAGATCCCGGTCGATAACATAGCGCCCGTTGATACACCTAGATCGTCAGCGAAATGCAGATCCTCCTAAGATCTATCATTATTGGCAGCTGATGTCGATGTGATTACAGATATCAAATCTGATGCTGGTCGATGTGTCATTGGCTCTAATGGGGGTACACTAAAATCAAAAAAGAAAAACATGATTAATCAACCTGTTCAATTAAATTTGTAAATTGTAAATTTGTCATTACCGTTTTGATTTATCTTTGATTTTTGAAGGCAATTCAAATTATTTATTTACCTGAGTGTAGTTTGTCTGTTCAGAACGGTGGCGGATGGAAGGGTAAGAGGTGAATGTGCATGTCCCAATTGTGAAGATGTTAGAGCCGCCGAAAGGTATTGGTCCTCGCTGCCACTTAGACTGGCGTTCGTCAAAGCATTCAGATGTAATTTTGAGTCTACTGCAAAATAGAAAAACAAACAATTAGTCTTCAATTTGTTATTTCAAAAAGTTTCATCATTTCGTTCTGATTTCAAGATTGTTACGTCATCAACTTTGATCTAGGAAAATTACTCATTATCGATCGATCTGATCGATCATCGATAGTACTTTTTTTGTTCCAACTTCACAATACCCTTCGATTGTTTGAACAGAGCTCGTGATTAAACACTTTACGCTCTCAAACATCTGAATCATCTCTAAAACTTTCTCATTCCCAACATTAAAGTCATTAAATTAATTTCAATTCAATCAATTAAATTGATTCCAATTTAATCGTCAGCAAAATATTTCTTTCAAATTATTTCATTGTAATTTTGTTTTGTCTAAAAAAAAATATGAATGATATGATTTCAGGTGGATCTTTGATAAGGTGAATAGTGTGAGGAAAAATGAACAGAAAACAATTGATCTGCTCACCGCGGACTCACCGAGCAAGCCGGGCTTAATCTCGGTCTTGTGGACGTTACTGGCGGAGCCCAGGCTGGAGCTCATGCTGGTGTGACTTTTGGGCTTCCGCTTTCTCTGCTGGATGCACTCCTTCTTCATGCTCAATGGCCTGTTGACCTGTAAGTCAAAATCAAAAACATCAGCTATTTGTTCTTCAATCTTACAGTATATCAGCTTATCACTCAGAGCAAACGAAAGATCGATTAAAAACGCTAAACATCTTTGATTTAGAAACCATCGATGGTTTCGAAAGACCTATTAAACGCCAGTATCTCACAATTTTTTATCAGATTCGATAACTAAATGAAGAAACTGAACGGTAACCTCAGACGACAGATTTTTGTTTTCATTCCCGCGATAAAAAAGCTCAAAACGTAAAACGGCACTGCCGAATTTTATATCAACAATCAAAATCACACGTGTGCGACGATTCGTGATCGTATCGATGATTGTCGCAATCGTTGTTGTCCCAAAGTTTGTTCAAGATTTGAATCTTATCCGAATCTGATTGAATTGTTTCTGTTTTATCACAATTTTCACGTGCAACCTTCCAAGTAAACCGAAAAAAAGAATAAAAAAAAAGAGAAAAACAAATTTTTGTTTGCTCATCCATCGCACGTGAATCGCAATTCTGAAATTCGTTTGGGGTGTTACGTCAACTTACGCTGTGGAGCTTGTAGTAGAGTCCGCAGGCGTTGCAGACTGGTTCGCCATTGTTGTTGCGTCGCCAGAGTGTGGTGTTGGTGGTGGCACAATTCGCGCACTGAACTCCAACGCGGCGTCCATTGTTCTGCAAAAAAAAAGAAACCAAACGTTTTAGCCAAACAGTCGAGAACCCGACGTTGATCCCCCAATAAAATGACTCGCGAGTCTAACAAAGTTATCATTACTCATGACTCTCTTCTACCATCTCTAAAATAAATTCACATAAAGCTCTCTGTGATGTGTACGAATTTGTGTTTAAGTCGCTCCAAAGTTGAATATTCAACAATGATGGCTTTGGTACGTGAAACATAGCTAGGAGTCTTTCGCGTCGAGGAAATTAGAGCAAACATCGTCTCGGAGAAGTTGATTATTTGCCGCGAGATAACGATTGCGCTTCTCATTCCCAAAGCACAAACATTACTTAAGATCGAAACACCGTCGCTAAGTCGAGTCACTTGGTCCGATCGTTATCAACACAAACAAAAGTGTCCTCGTTCGGACAGTTCTTTTATTTTTTTCGGACTCAGTTTAATAAGTACATTTTTGACTTCAGCTGGAAAGTTACATCTTCTGATTCTCTACTATTACTTTTTTATTTCTTCTTTTTTTTTTTGAATATATCAGTTAATAAATTATTCTCGAGATGGTTCTTACCGCGCTGACGGTTTGTCTTGGCTTGGAGCACCTGAGGGGTGGCCTGTTGACTCCGTTGAATTTGCTGTACATGATGCAGGACTGGCACAGATATGGAGTAGAACCTTCGACTCTCCAGAGTTGTTTCATATTTCCGGTGCAACCCATGCACTCCTTTGCATCAGCGGTCATCACAGCTCCCTCCATGGCGTCGTCAGAGTTGACCAGGGGCGAGATGGTCCAGGACGGCTGCGACCCGTTGGCGTTGGGCCCAACGCCGTAGCTGCCAGTTGGGTAGAGCTGCATGTTCCCCGGGTCGCTGTTGGTAATGGTGGCGATGTTGGGGTACCCCTGGACGTACTCTACAGGCGGCGAGGCGGAGCCCGCCTGCCAGTACTGGTAAGCTGCATTGCCACTGTACAAGGTCATCTGTGCGCCAGGAGATCCAGGCTGGTCGTAGTGCAGCTGCCTCCCAGGCAGGATAGAAGATGAGGAGAGGGTCGGATCATTCTTGATGTACAGATTTGTATGCTCCTCAGAAGGTCTGGACACGGGCTGACTAGAAACCGGGTAGCTGACAAAAATCTCGCCCGGTTTTGTGTAGTTGTAGTTCGCTGGCGGGGCCGGGAAGTTCTCCGCTGCGATGTACTGGGCGTAGGGCCCGACCTGCGACTGTGAGAGTGTGACGGTCTCCAGGGTGGTGTAGGTGTTGACGGGTTTGATGGTATCGTTCGAAGCAACTGGTTCGGTTTCGTATTTCAAGGGAGTGCCTACGGTGCTGGGATACCCGGTCACGACCATCTGTTCCTGGGTCGTCCTGATGTTCGACACAGGGGTAGTGTAAGTGCTGCCGGGAGACGTGGTGTGGACCGAACTCTGGCTTACCATCGGCGAAGTCTCGTACTTGTCCACCGAGCCAGATGGCGACTGCTGAAACCGAGCTGGCGCCTGTCTCTCGGGACTGAACCGCTGCTCCATCTGGGGTCTTCCGTGGTGACTCTCGCGAACCTCGTGGTTGTCTGTGTAGTACACTTCTTGTCTCTCTACTGGAGTTTCGTACCTTCAACAAAAAATAAACAAACCTCTCAATTAGTCACTATTTTTGGTTCAATTTTTCTTCTCGTTATATATTTTGTCCAGGATATTTACCTAGGAGGGTCTTTGGCTGAGACGGTGTTGGTCGGTTCATTGGAGCTCTCAACGGTATCCTTTATCTCGCTGGCTGTGTAGATCACGTTATGGTGAACCGTGGCTCCGTTGTGGGACACCTGGATGTAGTGTTCGTGAGCTCGTGTCTGGTCGTTCGACTTGTTTTCCGGACTTCCGTAGTGTGGGACTTCGATGTACTGATGTTGGCTGTCAGAAGTGCGGTATCGCGGATTCTGAATGGGCTCTTTGGAGCGGTGTTGTAACACCTGTTGTAGACCACCCTGGATCGGACTCCGCGTCGGTGACTCGGGCTCTGCTTCCGCAATTGTCTCGGTTATGTGACCAGCTGTTGTGATCGTTCGTACGTGCCGTTGCGTTATGACGCTCCGCGGGCTGGCCGCCTGGTCCTCGCTGGACCTCGGCAGTTGCAGAGGACTCGCTCCCACCCGATCAGTCAGTCCCAGAGGCTGACAGTCCCACTCGATCTTAATCTCTTGTTTTGGAAGATTGTCTTTCATCGTGCCCTAAAACAAACAAACGTCTCAGCGTGTTACAACAGTTTTCCAAACACTTTTTCTTTCTAAAGTAAATTTATATTAATGATCAGTCTCTTTTTTTCTTTTTGTTTTTCAATTATTTCAGTTGGAGCTGTAATCTTACGTTTTTTTGCACGTCTTTCATTCCCCTAAGTTAATCGAACTTAGAACAAATATAAAGGCACGTGGATGGACTTTTATCGGGAATTTCTCTTTTTGGGGAAAGGGCTTTTAGATAAGCCGCTCGCACGCGTCGAGAAAATTCCGACGGATGAAAGGAAACGGTTGAACAAACATCACACCTTCGAACTAATTTGAAAATGATCAGGGAACATCAGCTTGGCTTGTTTTCTTTTTTTTTTTTTTTTGTTTCTCGTTGGAAATTAATTGTCTATAGAGATGGTCTATCAAAAAAAAAGGAACCGTCGACCGGGACAGGAACAAAGAAACCGATATGAGTCTTGTGACAAAATTTTGTTTGTGTTAGCGCGACGACTTTTGCTTTCAAGCTGTTTGAAAACGAAACGAGAGGATGTTGGAGGTTGCCCGGGCACGCGACTGTATTTCACGCGCAAAACTCGGACGATGACACACCTCTATCCGTCTCGAGAAAGGTATTAGGTCTGTTTGCACTACGCGTCACTTCCGTCAGGCAATGTCAAGTTTCGTCTTCCGCCGGTTTTTTTTTTTCGTTGCGCGCAACTATGATTCATCTCAAAAAATATCAGTTGAGAAAAATCGCGTCGAAAATAGGAAGAAAGCTTTCTTTTTTTGAGGTTGAATAGTTATGTTTTTTTTCTTTATCGGGGGGAAAAACTGTTATCAAAATTTGTAATTACGTGTAATCGTGGATTAAATGCATGGTCTAATCTATCTGATTGTATATCGTGAGATATTATAGGTATAAGAATAAACTTTTACGGTATCAGCCAGTTGCAACGAAGCTCCAAACCAGCTTGCTTCCCTGCGCGAAAAATTTGTTCGCAAGGCAGTTCGCGAAGTGGATTTCTGATCGGCTTTTACGGCACGAAACAATAAAAGTGAATAAATAACTTGTCAGTGGTGTTGTTAACTAATAAATAATTTTAATAGTCAGTGCAACGTCGAACTTTACAATCCTCGGATGGCAAACATCATTAAAATTCAACGCACTATGTTGTGTGTGGATGATAAAACAAAAATTTCTCAGGTGTTGGTTTCTTTGAATTTTGAAACGCGGAGAACATCAAGTGCAATTAAAAAATAACGAAACGTCGATTAAAATTGGAAAAAAAAATTTATAACCAATAAAAAATTAAAATAATAAATTAGAGAAAAGAAAGTTGCGGTAAACGTCCGAGGTTCGAACCATAATAAAGAGAATACCGATTTTGCACAGAATATTGAAATGTTTTTATTTTGGTTGACACTTCATCGAAACCAAACAAAGTCTTGAGTTTAGAAAGATTTTTTTTTTTTTACTTCATAGCATCTGTTTTTGTTCTATTTATTCTACCAAGAAAAAAAAAAAGTTTAAAAAAATTTAACCATTACAAATCATAATACAAACTTTGTTGGTTGTTTTTTTTTGGTCCTCTAAGAAACACGACGTCTTTACAGCAAATTCGGAGCAAAAAATTGGAAACAACTCTTTTTCACTGGCCTAATTCGAACGGAGTTTGAAAGAAAAACAAATTGAAAAACAAATCGATTACCCACCTCAATTGAAACGTGACGCATGGTAAAGTGTCTGGCACCCACTGATGCCGAGGGGATTTCAAAAAAAAAATTGTACTCGTTTGCTGAATTTTTTTTGTTCAACTGTTTGACCGTCGATATCGATATCAATTGGCTATCGTGTTGTCATGAACACGTACGATAAGAATTTTTCGTTGAGATAAAACGCGCCGTACGCGTCTCGAGTGCAGCAAGACTCGAACTGCGACTGTGAGCTAGCGCCGATGCGACACAACACTTCTACTTTTCTGGGGAGGTGGAACTTCGCAGGCGAGAATATCCCCGCTTGAGACTGGATTTGAGAGCGTTATCGCTGTGGTCAAAATCACCACGTGGTGATGCGCCGGATGGGCGGTCCTCAACTCCTATTGGCCAAGCGCTGACCTGGCGTCGTGACACTTTGATCGATCAATCAACAGCGAATTGCTTTCATGTTTTTCTCTTATGTTGGCAACAGTGATGGGTAAATGGAAAAATTGTCAAGTCTGCAAACAAGATTGGAATTTTCAATTTTTGTCACAAACTTTTCCTAAGGTTTCATTAAAGTTTATATAATTTGTTTATTTGTTTTATTCTTTTTTTTTCTCAAGTTGATCGAAAAAAGAATTGGATAAAAAAAGAGGTGAAAAAAAGGAATGTTTAAAGTCTGACTAAATTGTAATAATAAAATTTGCCTAAAGTAAAGAAAAAAAAATATATTTTCCAATTTTGAATTGAGTTTCATCATCATTTAATTGAAATGTAATGAAATTGTTGAGACATCCTTAGAAAAACCGTTCCCAAAATGAGCATTTCTGATAAAACTTGAAAGAAGAAAGAATAATTCTGATTTGATGTTAATTCGTTTTATAAGCGTTATCGAATTTAAAGGAAATTTTACTGGAAATGAATGAATTCAGCCCAACGCTCGTAATGAATTTTGATACTGGAAAAATCATCTTTTGTCTTTCTAATGTTGTCTTAGATAAAAGGTCTCATATTCGTTTATTTGCAATTAAAAGATCATCTGGGATTATCAGTTTCAAATTAAACTTTCAGTCAAAGATGCACAACCAGACGTGCATCCGAAGGAACATTAACTTGTTATCGTACAATTTTAATGCATTTTTCAAACGGAGGTGAAAATTGAACAGAAATTGATAATACTAATAAGTTAACAAATTAGTTTTCAAATATTTTATGCGGAATTTTGAACCCTCGATTTTTTATCAATTTTTCATTGCCTCAATGTCTCAAATCTGAAGATCCACTTTTTTTAATCAACATTTTTCTCAATTAAAATAATACTCTTAATGGATAATAAATTAATTTTAATTAAACGTCTAACATTCTAAGTTTACGTGACAACAAGAAATAGATAAAACATTTTTCTGTGAGAGTGGATTTTTTCAGTGTTTAAACCAAAAATTGTTATACCAACTTGACAGTTTTTCTTCATTCTCAAACTTATGTAAACGAAGGTCTATTTTCAAATTATTGTTCGGCTTGTTCGAGTTAATCCTTGTCCTGATAATTGCGTTGGCCCGACGTTGGTACCGTTATCCCGTCCTTCGTCCTTTGAACGGTCACATTCTTACGGCCTCACGTTAAAAAAAAAGAAGAGTGTCTTTTTCGAAATTTTTTTAGAAACCGCTTGGTTACACAGGGATTAATATTTAATTTTCTGCATGTGTAAATAACAGTTGTTGTTTCGTTTGCTCGAGTATCGGAACCATAAATAAATCCTTTTCTTTGCACCTTTTCCGTTGGAGACGCTCGATTGGTCCCCAAAATATTTGTAGGCTTAAAAACACCAAAAGGATTATTGCGACGTGCAATAGAAGCAAAGTTTCGAAAAAGCAATTAATTTATGTAAACAAAATTAAACTTACAACAAAAATTAAAAAAAGATGTTTAATTAACATTGATCGAGGATTAAATTTAGAACGTTTAATTGAATCTTTCACCTGTGCAATTTTTTTTCATTTCATAATAAAAGCTAACGGACTGTTTATCGTTGATAAAAAATTTTTACTAATAACTCAACTGTGTGCTTTTCATTGGAAATGATGAAAACCCAGCGTAGGGCTGTGACGCGAGGTAAAATTGCTCGTGATTGACACAATCCATGACGAGGGGATCACTGTTTGTTTCCCGATAACACTATACCGTCTCTAACAGTTCGAAGATAACATTACGCGACTTTTGGGTGCCATTGTCGTTGTTTTGCAACGTTCACTTTATAACTTCTAACTGACCTCAATCATTACCGTGACTTTTCTCGTTCCTACCAAGATGCATCCACCATAAATTTTGTTCATCCTTTAGGGACGGTTGCATCTCCTCATTTCAATTTACAGATAGAATTAGTGTTTTTTCCTTTGCACTCTTTTTTTTCTATCTGGGCGGATTTTTCTCTGCCTAATAAAAATACCTTTCACTTCTTTTACAGAGAGCATCCCGGAAATCCCGTGATGAAACTTTTTGAAGCTTGTCAAAATTTTCGGATGACTCATATGTTTACTAAGTTCTTTATGCTTTCAATTTTCTTCGTTACAGATTTTATAAGTTGTCAGTTGACTAGTTAAAAAGGGAAAAAGGAGAAAATATTTGTAACACCATAACCAGGTTCGTTTAAGTGGATAGTACTTGTTAATACGAAAGGGTTTAGGTGCGATTTGGTTTAACATTCATTGAGTCTTTAAACCCTATTGTGGTATTTCTTTTAAAGTAATAATGATCACTAATTGCTTAAGTAAATATTTCCACACCTAAATAAAATTTCTTTTGAATTGATGTTCTTTGAGTAAAACAAGGATTTTTGGTGGCCATTTTTGTATGTCATAAAAATATGAGTCAAGCAATTTTGGTCCCATTTTTATCAATAAATTTGAGCTGACAAGCCTTTGTGTAACATATGTCTCACTCGTTTTTTCCATCTTCAGTCGGTCTCGTAGTCCAATGAGCAATAAAAGAGCTCATCACCAATTGGTTTCATGGAACGTGAGAAAGTGAATGCAATATAACTCGTCCATCTTCCTTAATCTCAGTTTCAACGAAATAAAACTCGACAGTTGATCATAAACTAATTATCCCATCTGCAATAAACTTCACTTTTGCCAACACTTAAAAAAAAATTTTAAAAAGCCAAACAAAAATTAGAAACACTTGAAAAATAGGGAAAAGGGCCATAACCGATGCCAAAGAATGTTTAGATGCTATCAGATCCTAAGCTCCATTTTTCCGTCAAATCCTCTTGCTGCTGAAAAGAAGAACGTAATGATGAATAATATTGGCCTGATCTTCTTGAAATACAAGTAGCTTACTGAAACAAACATGTTTCTTCACGTCAAATCCCTTCAACAAAACATTCTCAAGTATGTCCCATCTGGAAAACAAAAAGGGAACCGAAAAATGGAGTCCAAAAGTATATGCAGATGCGTCACCGCGCGCAGGTCAGCTGAGGAACAACAAAATGTTGGAGAGTCGCGGAAAAAGATGATACGCGAGCGCTGATACAAACCGTGCCACGTTCACGACAGAGAGGGAAGCGAGCGTTGTCAAAATAAACGACACTATCGCAATTTATCTCTTTCCCATGATAATAAGAGATAAAACTGCATCATTACATTAGCTAGTATCAGCTAAAATGATAATTTCAGTCGTCGGGCCCGACAAGAACGCGTAGGGCTGCTAGTACGAGAGGCGCTTTTAGAAGTGTCGGGGCGGTTCCGTGCGTAGATGCCGTTGCATTAAAAAAAAAAAAAAGAGAGAGAGAAACAGTGTCGAGAGTGAAGATGAAGCAAAAATTTGTCATTCAAGCGCGAGGAGAAATGAGAGCAAGTTTTGAAAGTGATAATTACAACCGTTGCAGAGTTTGATCCAGAGTCAATTCAGCGACTGCTCGAACAGCGCAAATATGTGGATAGGCATATCTGTAACGTCGTATAAGTGATGTAAACAGTCTGGGTGCGCGGCCATATTTACTCTAGGCTTACTCGTTTCGAATTCGCGAGTTCGCTAAAAAAAGAAAAAAAGGATAAAGAAGGAAAAAGAAATGAGAGCGCCGTTGTTTGTGCTTCAACGTATATATTCCATAGTGCAATAAAACATCATCGGAGACGCGCTTTTTTTTGTTCCCTTTTTTTCACTCTCCAACTCCACATTCCAAGTTCAGAAAAAAAAAAGTCGTCCAAAGGTGCCCCGCGACGAAATTGTTCATCGGGGCTTATCTTTCTTACAGATGTCTTATCGATCGCGATCGCGCCGATAACCGTGGAATTCGCGTGTAAAAATGCGCCGTCCATTGGTGCGTGGGAAAACAAAACAAGTCCAAGAGGGCGATCTGATCGCGACATATCAATTTGATCGAAAAAAAAAAAAAAAAAAAAAAATTCCGTCTTGATGCGCGTATGTGAAAATCCTGGCTTTGTTAATGAGCTCGTTTTTTTGTCTCTGCTGATAAGTAGTTCCAGGAAGGAATAATGGTTTTTTTGGCTGCGGTGATAAGCTTGCCCAAATTACCTTTTGGGTCACCACTTAATGCCTTTTGGTCACCTTTGATGACCTAATTAGAGAGTCTATGGGCTTATCAGGCAAAAGCGGTTTTTGCGTAGACTTTCCCATTTGTGTAGATACTCCTGTGCGGTTTGAGGGCTACCTCTCCTGGTCGAATTATGGCCCAGATGATGGATCCTCCAAAAGTACAACCGATGTCGGTTTGTCGCTATCATGACTATCTTATGTGCTCTCCGCAGTCCTGAATAAACATCTCTTGAGGACCACTTTAAACATCTAGCCATTGTCGAACGTTTATCATATCTAACCATATCACGTCTGGATCTGATTAAAAAAAAGAGTACACGAAACAAAATCTCCTCGTTTGGAAACATTCGAGTTTGAGGGACGTAAACTATCTTGTAAGTTTGTCTTGGTATTTTCTTTAAGGTCACAATATTGATAGGACCTTCGAAGGATTAGAGAATCGAGGGGATGACGATGCAAGAATAAAATCGGGCGGTTGATAGACGTGTTGTCGCTAAAGGGTTATCTTTTTTTTGGTTTGTGTTCACTTGATAGTTCACACTTACTAGCTGCCCAGAGGGCGAAAGTAAATTACGATAATTATTGCTTTATTTTATTTTATTATTATTATTATTTTCTTTAACGAAGTTTAAATTGATTTTTAATTGAGGTGAAAAATTTCCATCTTAATTGGTCGAAAATGAAGGATCATTTTGTAAATGTTTTGTTGATATTGAGATTGAAAAATATGTAAACTCGCGGGAATATCTTGAAAATTTCGAAAATTTTATCAAACACGGAATGTGTGTGCGCAGAGTATGAGAAATTGATAGGCGATAAAGCTGGGATGTACGCGGCCCTCATATCGCCGTGTAAAAAATAGGAAAACAAATAGATTGGCCGTAATCTTTTTTCTTTTCTTGCTCAGATTTTTTTTTCGTCTTTTCCGATATTGATAACTCAATCTCGTAAGGAACTTATTTGGAGTTCTCAAACTGATATATCGGTAGGAAAAGCTAAACTGTGACTTAGTAACTGGTATAGTATATCAATACAGTTTAGATAACTTAGATCCGAAAAATTGTAACAGAAAAATTAAACTGAGATATACCGAGACAAATATTTGACTTTATCAATAGGTTTTGTTTGCTAACACTTTGACGGAGATGCACCGTTATTTATTCTAAAACAATCGCAGTCCAAATTATTATCAATAATCATTTCTTGGAACAGGAAATTTTAATTTTTTTTATTTGTATAGCTTATTTTTGATCTATTTTGATTTAAATATTTTATCCTATTTTTAATTATGCAATTTATTTATATGAATTTTATTTATATGAAATTTATTTATATAAAATTTATTAATAACAAGTTTATTTATATAAAAATTATATTTACGATGTATAATTGCGTTGTAATTTTAATTTCAACTTTAGAATAAGTCAATTGTTCCAAAGTCGAAAATAAAATGTTTACTTTGTAAAGGACAATTCTATTTTTTGGGACACTATTTTCATACACATTAGAAGTATATAAATAAAGTACCTGCATATAATAATAGAATTTTAAACTCTTTTCAAAACTGTACCTGACACGTGCGCGTTTTATTGAAACGCGCTTTCACGCTTCCTTGAAATAATAGAAGTGCGAACGCACTATTGAAATATAATAATCCGATTTTCTTTCAAACTGTTGAAAATATAATGAATTTTTATTTATAAAAAAAAAAAGAAATAATTAAAAATTGTATAAAAACAAAATAATTTTTGTCACAACCAATCAATTAATTCCCAAGTGAATCATGGAATTTAAATTCAAAATCCGATTATTTACGGTTCACTTTTAGATAACTCTAATATTTTTGTAATATTTACAGATCGATTTATTTTAGATAATAAAATTCTTTGTGATAATTTTTCCACTTAACCGGGTATACGTTTATCGATTACATCTGACCATAGACTAAAACAATGTTCGTAATATTGTTCAAATTGAAACAAAATCAATAAAAATATTCTTGTGATATATTAAAAAATCGAAATTGAAAGTGAAAAAACCAAGCTTGGTGGAAATCTATTCTATCACCTAAGACGAAACCAGACTCATCTTTCTATTTGAACTAGACTAGTAATACTCGGCTAACAAATAAAGTATAATTTGAAAAACCATATTTACATTTAACAAGATCATTATGACAGACCGTTTAAAAATTCATCCGACCTCCGGAAATGTCTCATCTGTTGGCACACGAGATTTTTTCCGGAAGTAAACGTCATTTCGAAACGCAATACACGTTACGTCATGAAATCAATTTTTGGTTTATTTCCTTCCGAAAGTTTTTATAGTAAAAATCAAATAGAACTAAATTTCTTATGACACATTTCCTTAACTTATTATGATTTACCGAATTTCGAAAAAATAAAAAATTCTTACTAATGTCTGGCACCGGCCGATCAAAAAAGAAACAAAAAAAGTTGATCGAATTCTTTTCTAAGGCATGAAAAATGCGGCGCCCATTTTTCATTTTAATATTCGGGCTCATCAATTCCAAGTGTTGGCGCGTTTTTTGGCAGTTTTTATTGAATCGGTCGCGAGCGAATGCGGGGACACAAAAAGGCCTATTGAAATATTTGTCTTCTCTGCAATGAAACGACACATTTTTTTAATACAGAGCCAGGCTCAGGCTGCGAGTTTAGTGCCGCGTATTAAATACGAATTTCACGTGTAGCGCTCGATTGTATTTCACAAACACACTCCATACGTGCGGTGGTATGTAAACTCTTAATATAATACAGCAGAAACTTTTTCACATCAGGTTTATTGTTATTATACACACCTCGGCGACCGAATATTAGAATTCGTTATGTTTTTGTTATGCAACAGGCAAGAATCATTTTTTTTTGGAAATATAAGAAATAAAATAATTCAGTTAGTTCTAGCAATTTCTTTTAATTTTAAACTTCTTGAAGAAATCTTAAAACGAAATGTTGAATCCGAGTTGTTGAAATTAATATCTTTCTTTTTTTTTATAAATTATTAATGAATTGTTGTCAAATATCCATACCAAAATAAATGAAGGTCCAGAAATGTGGCGATGAATTGAATTCACAATTGCACGTCTATTCACTTCCGGTTCGAAGATCGTTCGAACTGTGCAAACGTGTTAAACGCGAGCGACTAATCCGCGGCAATATCCATAAAATTTTTTTTTTTCAACACGAGTACAATGATGAAGCTTAATTCGAGCAATATTCCCGCGACGGCGATGTGTAGTGGGAGTACACGTACTTGACACAGGTGTTCTCCAAGGTATAAATTACCGAAACAACGATGCCTGTTCCTGACGCGCCTGGAAGCTCAAAAATGTTAATTTTGATTCGATTTTATAATCGACTTAAAATTTTTCATTTTCAACTTTTGAAATTTCATGACAGTTTGAAACAAACTAATTTGTTGTACTTTTATGTTTTACTTCTTGAAAAAAATTAATAATAATAAAAATTAAAAAAATTAACGGAATGAAATAACCGTTACTTTGATAAACCGATGTGCCAAAAATTCATGAGGGAAAGTATAGGTATCTATACCTGGTGTCAAGACGTTATTTTCTAAGAAATTCATTTTTTCGAAATGTACATTTTCGTATTTGAAACAGATCAGGCCGTTTCATTAAAATCTTCTCCTGCAAATTTATTAATTTCAAAATAACATTCTGTTCATTTTGGAGCCAAAGTTTAGTATAAAAAAAACATAATTTACAATTACTTGGAAAATGAAAGGGTTGTAACGAAAAAACGTTAAACATAAATAATAAATAATTTATAAGAGAAATGCAAAACGGAATATCGTCGTATGAAATTGAAACGCGCTTGAGAGGTGTTTGCGGCTTTTTTTTTATTTACACTGTTTGCTTTTGTTATCTTTTTGATGCTTAATCTCCGTCTAATTATATAACTGACATATTATTTTCTGTTCGACAATAAATCTCAAAACAATCATCGTGAACAGCAATTTATAATAAAACGTGACAACAATTGTATTTCCCGTTGCGAATTCAGTTCTGCCTGTTTGTAAGATCACAAAATTATTACCGTCGAATGAAAAATAAAATTTTTAAACGTTCGTGCAAATTGTTTTAATTGAGTTATAATTCTATTGACGTCTTTACAAGCAATTCAGAATTGTCAGCATTAAACAAAAGGTAATAAAGACGTAATTCATAATACGCTATTTGCAAATATCATCAGTTCATGACTGATTTCACAGTGCATCCTTTTCTTGGAAAATGAAAATACTGAACAAATTGTGCTCAGGTAACAATTTGTAAATGATGACAGGTGTAAGTGATGACAAGCTGAGTTTAATCCTATTAGACTTAAACCCATGTCGGTGTACCATAAAGTATTTTCAGTAATAGACCATTTCTAATCCAGATCTGTTGTGAACAAACAAAATGACTCATCTTCACTAAATCTCTGATCATATTGACAAGTTTCCATCAATTGTCAAACAATGAAGCGTGGAAAATTATAAGCGCCAGGACATAGAGTTGGGCGCCAGGCTTAAAACTATAAGTTTTCAAAAACCGAACAATTTTTTCGTATGATTCACCACCTCTGAGCAAATGAAACGATTTCGTTTTTCACTTTGCAAAATCGTCTTATATTTCTTTTTTGTTCCAAATTCATCCAAACTTCTAAATAAATAAACTATAATAAATTTGTAATTTTGACAAGATGATTCGTCAGGGATATGACAATTGTTTTCCAACATCGGCCATTCGTCATGCAAATAAATTCATAATTCATGTATACATGTTGTTCGTCATGCTCGCAGCATCCACAAAATTTTATTTGCAGAATAATTTGAGCAAACATTGCACAATATGATTCCGTGTTTCTTCGTTGAAAAATGATGCTTTGTGTAATTCCCCCAAGATGACAAAACATGAAGTGCAAATAAAATGTAACGTCTATGATTTAAGAGATAGAAAAGTACAATAATTTCATCGCAGTCGAGTTAGCTAACCGTGCAAGTTATTTTTACACGAGACTCCCTGGCGCAGGGTTCTGTTTGCTCGCGACTGGGTTTGTGTTTCGTGCGATGTTTCTTATCAGGGGGTGTCGTCATAGTTACAGAGCGCACACATGAGATTATCCTGATAACTCATCAGGTGAAACACATAGCGAAAATAAAAAAAAATGTGCCAGCCCTCGATACTACGTAGATTTTGCCAAAATTATCTGTACTGATAAGTTTTCTGTTTTGCTAAGGGGATTCAACTCTGATACTAACCCGGAAGTGAGCACTTTTTTTTAATAAAAATTGTCCTACTTTCTAGCAAAACTTTCTGAATTAAAAAAAAACTCGATTATCAAACGTTTTTCACATTTCAATTTATAGTTATTCTTTTTTTTTTTGTAAGTCAGTTGTGTAGAAAAAGGAATATTACCGACTCGACAAAACAATAATTTTGCAATAATTTCTACTGTACCAACTGATCAATGTTTTATATACAAGGTTTCCAATGAATGAGAAATCAAAGTTAATGATTTTTAACTTTATTTATTTTTAATCGCTGAAATAAACTGAATCCAAAACTTTATAGACGCAATTTCTTAGTCAAAAACTTATATATGTGCGTTACAACATCTAGTAATTCTAAACTCAACGCGAATGGTCGCAATCCATAAAATATAGAATATCTTTTCATTTGTGAATCTAAATTATTTTTACAGAAATACTTACGAGTCTAACATATTTGAAATCATATAATAATATACTTTATTATTTTTATATATCACTTTTTTTTATAAATTTGAAATAAATATCTTTGGTCTTAGTCCCCCGTGGGGATTAAACATCTACGGCGCCAAAATGTGTTTCCCAGTTGTCATACCTTTTTTGTTAATTTTAATATTACAATTTTTTTATCTTGCATTTTTGAAATGCACTTTTGATCCTACGCAGTTTACCTTTCGTTACTCGCAGATTTATTTAAAAATATATTTAATATCATATTGAAATAACTTTATGCATAAAAAAAATAAATTCATCTATACACCTCTGTATACACAGAACTCAGGTTCAATTTCTTCGCAAATTTTTCGGCTCCTCGTAGATAACATGAAAAAACGGAATCGCCAAAAATCATTACAAAAGCGTCCACAAAGTTCGTATACAATATTCAATCTCAAAACATATTTAAAATTTCTTAATAATTAACAGTCTGCTGTTTTATCAATTCAACAACAAATAAATTATACTGGGAGATACATTTTGGGACTGCAGATCCCCGTTCGGACAATAGATATCATACGATACTAAAAGTAAAAAAAAAAGAAAAGAAATTTGGGAACTGACACAGGATTGTCAAATAAAACGTGTCTTTTTTTCGGTAAACAAGATAAAATAATCGTCTATCAAAAAAAGTTGTCATTTAAAGAAAGTACAAAAATCGGTGAACTTAATTGAAAAGTTTCCGGTTTGCCTTGTCAGATCCCAAGTCGCAGAACAAGCTCTACAATTGATTTTCGTAAGGCCATCTTCGAAATAGATAGAGAGAGAGAGAGATACAGAAAAAAAATTATTGTACATTCAGAAATGTCATCCACGATCACTTTACGACGTGATGCTCGAGACAATGTTGCCCCTTTCATGGTGATTGCAGCACGTTGAGGGCGAGGTGTTGCCCAACGAGACGATGTGCGGGGAGGTCATCTGGTGATGTTCAGGCGAGTGCCTGGTGGCGTTGGGTGGCGAGGGACACTCGACCTTGGGCGAGTGATCTCCGATGAGCTGCTGATGGTGCTGCTGCTGGGTCACGTTCATGTTGTAGTACATGTTGTTCGTGGAGGTCTGATAAGGCATCGATATCCTGTTAGATGTCTGCACACTACCTGTGTACAAATTCGACGCGTACGAAGTCTGGACAGTATGATTGTGGGCCAGTCTCATATCCGTGCTGTAGGAATCTACAAGAAATCCAAACTGATTAAAAACAACGTCTCATGTTGTTCAATAAAAAAACGAAAAAAAAATGGATAATCCAATAAAAGTGTCTTTTTTGTTTATTATAAAAAATGTTTTCGATTACTCACCAGGATCGAGTTTAATATTGTTGTTATTGTTGTTGTTGTTATTATTATTCATCCGGTTGACAAGGTCGATGCTGGTATTAACTGCCGACTGTGGAGTGATCTTAACATTGGACCCACCTTTGGGCTTGCGTTTTCTTGACTGGATGACGTCCTTTTTCATCGATGGTGGCCTGTTCACTCCGTGGAGCTTGAAGTACAAGCCGCAGGCATTGCAGACAGATTCACCCTGTTGATTTCGTCTCCACAGGGACGTTTTCACTGCGTGGCAATTGTTACAGGTCTGTCCGGCACGTCTTTGTGCAGACTGCTTGGGGGTAAAGAAGAGTTGAAATTAATTTCTGAATCGCGTGTTGCATTAAATTGCATGCAGGTTTTTCATTCAGCGATGCATGATTATGAAGGGAAATTGTTTGAGGGAGATGTTGAAGGAAATGAAACCTACCAAACGACGGTTGTTCGGTTTGTCCTCGGGTACGCGAGGGGCCCCACTATACTGACTAAAGAAGCCTTTGTAGATATCGCCCTGGTCCACCACTGAAACAGACAGTAGGCCAAACTTTAACGCATGTTCACTGATCTACGCCGCACAGTCACATGAACAGAGACAACTGTCTGATCTTCCATCACTTGTGTCGAATTTTTTTTCTCTCTCTTTTTTTTTTTTTAATTTCGATTATCAAAGTACTCAGTGGGCATTACGGGGGGTCTGACTGACGGCCATAGGTGTCGGTCGGAAGGCAAAACCACGGGCGATTATCCACTCAGGCTGTCTTAGGTCTCTTGACAACTTGGCAGGTTCTCTTTGGCAGTCAAACGGTGTGGATGAACTGATGAAGACGAAAAAGAAGCAGTAAAAAAATATTGTTTTTGTTCATCCAAGCCGTTGCGAAACCGCTCAAAGGTGGCATCGAAACCTGACCAACGAGTGATCAAGACGTGACCATTTGAAATGAATCGCTACCTGCTTACCAATCGTCGTGGAGGCCTAACCAGCGGCCGGTTCATCCCATTCATCTTGTAATATAGGCCGCAAGCGTTGCAAAGGTAATGACCAGTCTGATCTCGTCGCCACAGTGGGGTGGAAATCGCACCGCAATTCACACATTCCCGACCCTCCGTAAAGTACCCGGAATCCATGTGCACTAATTGTGTTATTTTGATAATTAAACAATCGAAAAAACATCCTGTCCCTTCTTTCAGTTCGAACAGTTGCGCTGTTGCGAGACCATTTTGTTTTTTCTTTTTTTTTAACTTAATGTTGTACCAGCGACCAATGCATTTCTTATTGTTATCATTTCCTCTCAAGTTCACCTCCAGCTTCTCAGTTATTGAGCTTAACAAACGGTTGATGAACCCAAGTCCAGAAACCAGACCCTGGGAATTCAACGGAAAACGTAAATATGGCGCGTATCAGTCTGGTAACAGGATCTGAACTATGTCATAGCCAACTCGTATTTCGCACGGGAGAAGAGGTCATAGGACGAAACCAAAGTTCGCGCTGGCAATCGGATCTCATCATAAGCTAAGAGACAAAAGCGTCGATGCAGCTAATTTAATCCTAACGCGTATACCGCTCAGAATCATATTCCAGAACCAGAGAAACTGAGAATGTGCGGATCTGGCAACGGCAAACGCAATGAAACGTTTTGTGTGAAGCTTCAACCTGGGTGCTTAACGTCCTAGTTGGCGTCTCATTCGCAGGGCAATGCTCGCGACCTCCGGACTTATCGAGGCCACGTGGCCTCGTCCAGGACAGTGTCTGTCTGGGATTTTCTTAGCGCACGCTCCGTAGACACTTGAGAGTCGCGGTATGTTAAAAGGCCGGCATGTGCAACCACTCGAATCGATTTTCAGGGCTAATGATCCGCACCCTCCAAGTGTCTTGAAACATCAGCATGGACATTTTTTTTTTTTTTTTTTTTTTTTTTTTTTTTTTTTTTTTTTTTTTTTTTTTTTTTTTTTTTTTTTTTTTTTTTTTTTTTTTTTTTTTTTTTGTTCAAAGTGCAAAGTGCAGTTTGGTTATTTATCTCGACATTAATTAAGAGAGTAAATTTTAGCTACTCGTGACCAGTGGGATGAAATTTCAATTGGCAATGATGAATTGAACAATAATTTTGATAGCGTGTTTTCAAAACAACGATGACCCGGGGAATTCGTTTTTATCGCTACTGATAAGAGGGTAGAGAGAATTAAAAAAAATTGGAAATTCGGTCCCCGGTGCGTGATCGAATAGAAGAATTTGCAGAGTTAATTGGGAGATAGTCGCGACGGTTATCGCGCGAGCTTGCGTAAGAGGAATGATTGCGTAACCGTTTTGAATTTGAAAATTTAACTGCAGAGAGAAAGTTTTCGCTCGAGACTAGACTTAGACGCGGGATTATCGTCGCGATTAGATATTCCAGGCAATGAAAATATCCAACTATCATGCGCTATGCTAATAGATAGAGGCCCTATCGTCATTCCGGTATCATTTGTAGACATAACTCGATTACACCTACACATTGTCTAGGTCAGGGTCGATTTTGTTATTTTTTCGAAAATTTACAGATCTCAAAAAAAAAAGTTAAACAAAAAATAGAAAGAAAAAATTTTGAAAGTTGGACCATTGGTTTTAGAATAGAAAATAATATAATTCAAAAGTTTTGCTGATCATAAAAAAGCTTCTTATCAAAAATCATTTTGCAGACTTTTGGAATCACTTTTTGCAATCTTGACCTCGTTCAGTGTCATCGGTCAAAAAATCAGAACAAAGTTCAACTGAGAGCCAAACAGCCCGATTAAGTCGTATGGAATTAAAAAAAAAAAAACATCAAGAGCCGGGGTCTCTGGTCTCGACAAACGCCCCCTAATTCGCTCTGACGTTGTCCAACACGCTGGGCGTAACGCAGGTTCGCCTCAGGATCTGCATTATCTCAAAGTCCTCCGTCTAATTTTAGCCACGAGCAAAATATTCTTCCGTGTTTGAATATCGCGCGTGAAAAAATGTAATACGTGCCTCCAAACTCGGCTCTCTATCGGGACCAAAAAATTTTCACATTCAAAAAGAATGATCTCAGGAATTTATCAAACGAGAAGAATGTTAAACATCTTTCGACTGATAATTATAATTCTGACGATTCATTTCTTCAGACTCAACAATTTTTGTCGTTCATGTTAAGAGATTGGCTGCGCTGAGAGGAATAAACGCGCGTTATTCCCGTGAAGTCGTAAATAGAAATGCATTGGTACGTGTTGGGTCATAAAACAGGCGACTTACCTAGGTTGGCAGCAGCGTTCAGCTGGTGCTGCGAGGTTGCCGTGTTGGAAGGCTGTCTCCTAGATGCAAGGTTATTAGAATAGGGCGAGGTCAGCTCGGAGATGGAAGAGTAGGGCCAATCGTTGGAAGCGGCGCCTGTCTGTGACGACAAAGTTGGACTGAAACCTCGTATACTGGCCCTGCTAGCGTAGGGTTGCGTGAACGCAGGTAAAATTTGATGACTCACCGGAACCGTTGATTTATTGCTACCATACTCGTCGTTGATACTTGCGATGGACGTGCTCAATCCTGAAAATTCCAATTAACATAAACTCAATTTTTGTCTCGAGTGATCGGGTTCATTTGAAATTCATATGACAAATAATCGGACTCTGATTCATTCTAATAGGATTCATTTATTGGTCCTCAATATTTATTAGATCCCAGTGTCCACGAATTTGGAATATGGCTCTGCATTTTTTTCCGCCCAATTCTCAAACAGAAGACCAAAAAAAAAAATATATATATATAAAATTTATAAACTTGCTAGAAATAAAACTTGAATTAGTTCGGATCTATTGTCGATCAGACATTCAAAATTCTTTTTTTTTAACGTGTTTGATTTCTTTTTAGACGTTCATTATTTCAATTTTTGTAAATTTTTATTTGATGTTTTACCTTGAGAAGGCCAGAATTGTTGCGAGGGTATGAGTTCGGTCGGACTGCCACCTGTGTAACCTCCTCCTATGCTGTAACCATTCCCTGGCGTTCCGCTGATGCCACCAGATATTTGGCGATACAGAGTACTGGAAAGGAACAATGGATTTTCATTGAATAATTCAAATTTGAATAAACAAGTCGAAAAAATTTTGATTCCAATTAATCGACAAAAAATAGACAAGAGATGAAAAAAAAAGTAGATATATCATTAATCATGGGCCGAACAGAGCCATCATTGGAAATTACCATAACACGACAATCGGTTCCTGAAAAGCTTTTTAAAACTCCACTTGAGAGACGTTTTCATGTTTTTAGAAAGTGTTACACATAAATTTCACGGACATATGATTCGAGGGATGTCTCCTGCGAAGATCGTCAGGTAAATTGTTGTCGGAAGCTCGTGTGTCGCAGCAGGAGGCCGGAATTACGCCGCTTAGCTACCGATGCGGGCACGTGCCCGATGATTCTCTCCACGATTTTACACAACTACTCCATTAACCGAGAGGACTTTCGAACCCGTCCGCAAGTCATGGGGGCAAATCGTCGACTTCCTTGAAAAATGACGGACAAACAACACTCCCAGCTGGAATGTTTTTTTTTTATTCTCGTTTGTTGTATATATTTTCGGCTAAACAAAAACCGTTCGATTAATCGGATCCCTGAATTGTGCACCGTTTTATCTGGGTAACGCGAGAATTATCAAACTCAAACAATGAAACCTGACCGAGTAAGATGCTCTAAACAATAAACTTTCTGCAGCCTCGGTAACATAAACCTTTCTTTTTTTTCAAACGTATATTTTCGCACGAAAAAATGTAGAATATTTGTTAGTGTTGTTAAATTTTTTACTTTGAATTTTTTATTTAAGTTTTTGAGATTTTCTAATGAAAAAAAAAATATATATATATAAATAACAATGAACGCGGGTGCGCACAAAAGCGTCTCGTTGAGCTTCCGTTGTTTCGAGACATGCGTGAAATCATGTTTAAAACAAGTTGAAAAGTGGCGTGTTAAATAAACGAAGGATCGCGTACGTTTTAACAAGAAGATGTCAATATGAACGCGGCCTTGGACAGCCGTGAGGTAACAAGGCACGTTCCACTGTATCGAAACGTGCTCGCGAGCGGCGCGACAATTTTCATTCGAATCTCACGAACGCGCACGTGCGCTGCCGCGTTGCTCGAATCCGCGTTCGATGACGGTTCAATTTATCTACCATCATTTTACACATTGTTTTGACATTATTATTGGGTTCTCAATTTCTCATGTTTTGTAAATATCAAACGATTTCTTATCTGTTTGTTCAGAAAAAAATCGTCAGGTAAATTTTTTTTTTGAAAACAACTATTTTTTAGAACAGATTTCTTTTCTTTCAAATGGATCATTGTAATTAATATGAGTTCAAGAGGTCAAACAAAAAAGAAAGATGCTGAATTGTTAATGACGATTTTTAATTTAGCCAACTAATCAAAAATCGTAAATCCAAGATGCTGAGTTGGCTCCAATTTTGACCAATAAGACAGTTTTACAAAGTTATCAGCGATGACCCGAGATTGAAGAACTTTTTTTAAATTGTAATTAATCGAGGTTGTTAAAACGGGTCAGTAATCCACAAAATTACGATTCGACCGAAACGTTCTTTTTTTCTGGACATTTGCAACTGGCCTTATCGACAATTTTTAATCACTCGCCTTAATTGTCTCCCAAAAAAAAACTAGCTCGTCATCTTTCCGAGCTATTTTTTGGCTATTTCGTAATTAGAGATTCACCGCTTAATGAGTTCGTTTACTTCTTGCGGTTCGATAAATAGAGGATGGTATAGTGAGAGGGGTATTGAAAAAAGTTGTGCGGGGACTTTGAAGGAGCTGAATGAAGCGGTTCATTCGATACCGACATTATCAAGGGATCTGGTGTCGAAGAGAAACGGCGCTCATGAATGGATTAGCGCTTTTCGTTGTCTCGGAAGTGTCTTCATTCGAAACTTTAAGTGGCCGGCGTGTAAATATCTAATCAGCTTCTAACCCGCTCGTCAAGTGCATGTGGAAGTAACGTCAAAATAAAATACTGCTTCCGGATCAACTACTTGGGAGCAACTTTCCCCCTCCAATTTTATTTTCATTCCTTTTAAAATTATACCTAAAAATATATATATATAAATTTTTTAATGATTAATAATTGAAAAAAAGTGAAAGCAAAAAACAAAAAAAAATGAATGAAAATTACTCAGTAAATGAAATGTGATCGAGTTACGTTCCAAGTAATGTTGCCCTTGAGGTGAAAATTTTCAACAAAACTGAGAATTTTGTCTTGACTGAACATTTTTTTCAGTCTCAGTTTTGGAATGTCAAATGTTGTGAAAGTTATGTAACAATATATAATCTGCAAGACGAGGATGAGAATGCAATGAATGGGTGAGAAATATACAAATATAATAATCAAATGTGAAATGTGTCGAATGAATGTGTTAAATGAATTTTTTCATTTAGAAACGACGAATTTCTGTATTTCAATTTTTACGTTTTAATAAAAAAAAAATAAACAAAATCAAGATTCGTACTCTTCAATGGACAAGTTCAGGATCTTATCAGAAAGGTTATCACATAATCACTTTGACCACCACCGTGGTGTATTTTCAAATATGAGATAAAAATGAATTGTTCATAAGAGAATAACATAATAAAGTTGTGCCAAAATACTCACAACATGGTTGTGTTCAACTTGTCCTCCACTTTGGATCAAAAAACTGTTGACACTTGGAAGCGGAAAAAAAACTTCACTTATCAAACGTTTAACATGTCACATCGGATGGATCGTGACTGAGGATAAGAGTGAACGAAATGGTCATTCTAAAGGTGATCAGTATTCTCCTCGATCCCTACCATCGAAAATTCCCCTTCTACTGAAACCTTTGAGTAAAATCCCCACCCCGGTCCTCGTCTGAGCTCCGGTGCAAATCATGCAAAAAGTATTTTTTTTTGTTCGACTATGTATTTAAGGATTAGGCCCGGTAATGTAAATAAATAAATAATACCGATTAGGGGATCCCTTTTGTCTTGACGAAAATTATGACTCGGTTGTCATGTCTGCCAAAAGCAAGGTCATTTTCTGACCTGATGACGTCAGTTTTGAGCGACGTTTTAGGATTGTCTTGAAAAATGAATCACACAGGTAGAAAAAATGTTACAGAATAATATTTTGAAATTTTGATGAAAAATGATGGAAACACTGTAACTTTCAAACTTTGGGATGTTGCGTAATTGTTTAATGAAAAAAAAAAAAAAAAAAAACGAATTTTCCAATATTCCACTTCGTTATTTTTGAGTGAAATAAATAAAAACAATTTGAAGTCAATTAAGTGACCTCGTTTGCGGTCATGAAATTATATACTCGACGATCTTTTTTTTTACTATTCAATAAAAATTACATAATAGAGACATTTTTTGACATTTTTTGTCAATTGGAATCTGCAATTCTTTTATTTTTGATTTGTTGTATGATGTTTTTTTCTTTCATTTGTCATATCTAAATTAGTGGTGAGCTATTATCCTGCATCAGGTTACCCAAACCAACTTGCATTGGGTATGATTCCAAGAAGTTAAACACGAGTACACTAAAAGTCGGTCAGAAAATCATAAATTTGAAAGTGGGGAGATTTACAACAAGAAAGGTACAGGAAGCTTTGGCATTACGAGGTACCTGTGCAATGATTAGTGTTTATTCTGTACAAAGGGAAAAGATTCGACAAATGATCGGCCTTAGGAGAAATTACATCACCTCGCGATCAATCATCCTCGAATTTTGAACAGTGGAAAAAGTCTGATATCTTTTCAAATGTTTCTACCCCTTGACGAGCTTAGAAAGTGGACGTGAAATTTTGATTTGCTCCGGCTGGTATAATGTACGACAACCGAAATGAGTCACTCGAATGCCACTGTTTTCCGTAATAAACTCGTGCGAATATGCTAATTCAAACGATAATATTCAGCAACTATATCAACAACTTGCAGTTTTCCATGTCAAGAATATCTAACCACCTTGTCTTTCTGGCCCAAATGTAAATCAACCCTCGAACTGAATACAAATTAATTTTTTTACCTTTGAAATCTTTTTAGATTTCTTTTCTTTTTTTCAACCGTTTGTTCACTAGTTGAATAAAAATGCATCCGCCAAACCACTTTCACGAACAAATTTAGGACTATCATAAACCAAAAATGAGTCACAACGATTGTTCGAGTGACTGTAGATAACACGTGGTTTGGGCCCTCTTTTACATCACTCAACTTGAAGCCCCAAATTCATTAGTTTGTGCATCCAAAAGCTAATGGGCTTGGCATGCCGTTATTCTTTTCGACAGCAAGGTAACTGAGATGTGAAAATTTTTTAAAAAGGAAAAGTTAAAGGCAAAAGTGAGATTGGCTGTAAGGGTTTTGGGAACCCAGATGGTTTGATATAACTTGTGCAGCTTCCGTTCAGAGAATCCTTTCGGATTGCGTTTCTTGACACGTGGCACCCATACAACGAATGCTCCCACTCGAACCTTAATCTCATTAATAAACTGCAGAAATAAC
This sequence comes from Trissolcus brochymenae, assembly GCA_030523145.1. Classification (NCBI taxonomy): domain Eukaryota; kingdom Metazoa; phylum Arthropoda; class Insecta; order Hymenoptera; family Scelionidae; genus Trissolcus; species Trissolcus brochymenae. The sequence continues at coordinate 103,835 of JAQQRF010000418.1, forward strand.
CCTTTGATTGACACCATTCATCCGTTCAGAGAATGGTGAAATCTTTTTTATCTTATTTTTTCAAGCCGCTTCATAATAAATAATAATAATAGTAACAAATTGATACAACAGTTAAAGTTTAAAAACTGTATTTATTGACTATTTAAATATAACGCTTTTGTGCTTCTTAAACAAAACAATTCAATCCAGCTAGAAATTTTGAGATAAAAAATGAACGATATTTTCTAATTTTTGAGTATTGCTTACTTAGTTAAACGTTGGTAAAGTTGGAACCTTCTTAACTAACTGATTCAAAAATTGAATTCAAATGAAATAAAAAAAAAAAATCAAACTTTCTTCTAATTATTTAGTATCATGTAAATTTTTTTTATCAAATTTGATAGTACAATGTTGGAAGAGTTGTTGGTGTTATTGTTATTATCAGTCGTCGAAATTAAAGAAAAATATTGTCAAGTCATTAACTTGAGATATTTTTATTAAATTTCCAATTATAATTTTACGTTGTTGCAATTGAGAAAAGTTTATTTTTGCAGGATCTTTCAATTTCCTGTCCTTACAACTGGGAATCGACTGAGCAATTCGATTAACAAAAATCGTCACAGATTTTTATGATCTAATTAGAAAAGTGATAATTCTAATCATCGTTCTTATCAAGTGACAAGGAGCACGTGTATAAACAAAATCACTATTTTTCCAATCCAAAAAAGAAATAGAACAAAATTGAAACAAGACTAAAATTTTGTTTAATGGAAAAGTTTTTTTACTTTTCGTCAGCTCAACACTTTTCGGTTATATGACATGCATGCAATTTGGTCTTATCAGCTTTGCAATTTATTCTAATGAAACTCAACGGCGATCGATTAATACAATTATTCTAGTCCCAGAGGTGTAATATCGTTCAACACTAAAATTCTTTTTTTTTTATTCAAAAAAGAAAAACCGAAAAAAATAAACAGAAAAATCCGTAATTTTGATTCCAACCTGTTCCAAAAATAGTGTTTGTAATTACACATAGGTTATTTTAAATCTCTTCATTAACAAACGGACACCTAAAACACACAGCGAATTCCCTAAAAGAAAACCTAAATATACACACCGACGGGTTCTTTTCTATTTTTCAATTAAATTTTTTCATAACTTATAAATTTTAGTCTCAAGTTACGTTTCAACAAAAAGTTGTCACTCAATTGAATAAAAAGAAATAACCATCAAACACTTTCACAAGAGTGCAATAAACTTTAACAAAAGAATATTAAATCTTCCACCGATACCTTAAACAAAAAAAATCTTATCTATAAATTGTTCCTACCTTGGTAAATGTCCAGGCGAATGTGGTGTCGAGACGTGTTCATGTTCCTGGTGATGGGCAGCAACAGGTTGATGGTGTCCGTAGATGTTTTCTATGTACATGTGGTCGGCGACCCTCTCGTTGTCCTGGATATGGTGGGTGGTCTGAACCGACGTAGGTGGCTGCATGGAGGTGAGGTGTGTGAAATTGTGTATCCTCTGATCGTTGCCAGGACTGTAGGTGCCATCGTGCTGGGCGTTTGGCGAGGACATCTGTTCCTTCTGCGGACTGCCAGTGGAGCCAGGCGAGCTCCCATTGCGAATCGGCTGCGGAGAGGGAGTAACGTCCGCGCTCGTCCTGAGCTGCTGCTGAAGATAAGGATCTTCAGGGACGATGTCCTCTAGATGGTGATGATGTTGCGTGTGATGGTCGCTCGCGTTCGAAGCCGCGGTCAAAGTGGGAAACAGAACGCCGAGATTGTTGGTCCTCATTGCGAAGCGGCCCTCGTCCTCCTGGTCTGTCAAGTGCTTCTGGTTGTCAGCCAAGTGGTGCTCGGTTGTCAAGTGGTGATTATGAGTCGGCGAGATCGTCTCGCTCCCAAACCGGTTCATCGTGGACTGAGACATGTGAGTGGCACTATGGCGAACCGCGGCTGGGGCCAATGCTTGGCTATCCCCTCCCTCCTCGATCTGAGCCTCCGGCCCGAGTCTAACGACATATTGATGGGTTTCTTCAAATTGATGATGCTGCTGGTGGTGGGGCTGACCCACCTGTTGGCCCTGGTCGGGCTCCCCCACAGCCCTCATGTCACCGCCTTCGTTCAAGTATACCCTATCAAAACCAAATCAACGGGTTACTTCCTCAACTTGAAAACAAATTTGATTCTATCTTTTTCGGTTTTTTAGAAAACTAAACAAAAATTAATTCTAAACAAATGTCCTGATAAAAAATCGGACCATGATTTTTGTATTAGGAGTCGCTTTTGTTTTATTTTGATTTTAAATTTAATTGAGATAATATTTGCTACAAATCAAAACAATTAGTTTAAACTGTAGATTTGTTTTATCTGAACTAATCCATGAAAGTTAGTATACAATATGTATTTGCTGAGATAATATATATACATTGATAGAGCAAAGTTTTATCAAAATGTTCAGTTCTATCTTTTTACTGAACTGGTGGAAAAGATACTGTTCAAATGGCTCATATCGTGCAAACAGCAGGTACATGCGGAGCTTCAAATCTTGGATTTGATATACGTCATAAATGCAAGAATCAATGCTACCGAACTGAACATTATCATATCTAAATTCCAATGTCGCATTAGATTGTTAGATTCTTAACAATTTTTGGGAATAAATTAAAAAAAAAAACCGTCGGATGATAATAAAAGTTAGGGAAAAAATTGATATGAAAGTTGAAATAAAAAAATTAAAGTTATACATGTATATGCATGAAATTGTAAAAATCAAAAGTGCAAGGAGTTAATAATTTTAATTACTAAAATTGGACGATAGTAAGTCGTATGAAAGATAACAAAACGAAACAAATAAAAGAATCATGTATGACTAGTCACAATTTTAATACATTCACCAGAGAAATTTTATTGACCGGCATAAATAAAACTTTTACAAAATTATTTCTCTGTTATCAAAGTTTAAAAAAAAAGAGTTGACGATTAGTGGTTTTTTGCATTACGTAAAGTAATAATTTTCAACTAGTTCAAAAGGTACTTCAATTCAGACTGAACTTTCGAAGTCAACATTTTAAATGAACAAAAAAGAGATATAACGTGTTTCAGAGAACGAAAAATTTGTTATCAATTTTGAAATTTTCAGTCGACAAATGAATTCCTAATTATGATAAAATTTATTCGTCGATTCGGTGAATTCGTTAAAACCGCTGTTTCAACAATTCAAATTAAGGAAAACGTAAAAAAGAAGTTTCAATTTTGAAATCGCAACATTTTGACCTTGCAAACATACTTTTTGAATCCAGCAGAATTAACTTTTTAATTTTCTAAAACCTTGATAAGTTCAATCTAATACTTGTACCAAATTTCACTTCAAATGAGAAGAAAATAACAAACAAAATGCAAAAAAAAAACATTTTATTTAGACCTACATTTATTTGAAAAAAAAAGGACAGCACGTACCTAGTATGAATAATATGTTCAGGTATTTGTCCATAATTGATGGTTCTATAATTATAATTGTTACAGTTGGGTTCTTGGTCGTTCGCGTTAACGACGATGTTTGCGTTGGACGCATCGACCAAAACGCCATTTTTCATTTCCGGCTGTCCCGCCTCCAAAACGCCCACGGTCTCCCTTCCATCGTCGCTGTTAGAATAACAAAGTCGCTGTTGTGGCTGCTGTTGTTCGCTGTAGCTGTCCTTAACTTTAACCACAACCTCCTTATTATCATCCGACGTTTCTCCAACGCTTTGCATCGTTTCGCCATCCTCTTGTCCAGCTTGCTCATTCTCGCTCGGTTGCACGTACTTCTCGAGAGCTGCAACAAGAATTAAAAAAAAGAATATTTAAAAGAACTTGCTAGCATTTGTATATCTCTATTTTGGATTTTATGTCTAGGGTTGACAGTGTGAGAAAATCGAACACCATATCTCAAGCTCGTTATCGCATTTGATAGAAGGAGATAAGACATTTGACAGGTTCATCTTGGAGGAAACGCAGAATAACTGTCCCGACTTCTGAATTTTTATTATTCCGATAAACTTTTATCTCGTCGATGATGGAGATTTTTATCACCAAGGAGGATAATATTTTAGCAGGACCAGCCAGTTTATTCGACAAATATTTGGTGTCTTGAACTTTTCTTTTCACTCTTATATTTAATAGTATAATAAAATGTCAATTGGCTTTTATCAGAATAGCGTATTAAGATAATGAAAACTACAATTTAATTGCAACGAATCTAATGTTCACTTGAACGTCTGATAATTGTAATGAAAAATCTTAATCAGAGTTTAGATCATAATTGACGATTAATTTACAAATGAAAAAAAACAGTTTGTTCAAATCTGTTGAAATTGGCTATTTTTCCATATCTTTTTGACATTCTAAGTATAATAATTGATAAAAAACAGTATTTCTCAAATCTGATGTTATGAAGATCCGAAGTTTAATTATAACATTTTGGAGTTTTCAATATAACTTTTTAAGATTCTAAAATAGTAGACAAAACAACGTACAATTTATACAAAACGGAAGGGCTTGGCGAAATTGTGGTCTTATCTTGAAAGACCCTGACAAAAACGATCTCTCTGTTACAGTGGCGACCGCGGTTAAAATTGATGCAGACGTTGAAATCGTCGCGTTCAATGAATTCATTATCTGATTACTCGTAAAAACCATCAACAACTTTTTATAAGCATTTTTTACTCAATTTCTTCTCATTCCTTTTTTTTATAATAAAAATACATATTTTTTTGACTGTAATATCTTCTTTATCTTTCAAATAAAAAAAACAGTCGAAAATTTAAAATGTGACCAGCGAACAAACAGACAGTGCATTGTAGTAAAACTCCGACGCAGTTTGTGTGAATGACGTTTCATGCAGACTGTCTCCGATAAGAAAAAGGCCAGGTGTTATAATAGAGTCCAATATTTTAGATCGCCAGGCGACTGTTGAAAGTATAGTCTAATGCACAGTCGCACTATTGTTTTAACACGTTTTCTTTTTCTTTTTGTAAATGTAATGATGTAACAATTTGTAAAATTCGTTGTGAAGAAAAAAAAGTGTTGATTGCAAAAAATAGTATTATATCCATTTGATCTAAAAATTTGAATTGAATAACATTTTGTATAGTTTTTATATCAAGATATATTAACCAAGTAGATTAAAATTGAAAAATCCAAATTTATCAATGATTTTTATCCTTTGGAATGACGTATAAATGATTATCAATACCAGAGACGTCTGGTTGCAGTTTGAGATAGTTGTAATCGTTACGCACTGGTATGGTAGTAGAAAATAGTACGATAGCAGAACAATATCGCGCAGCTTTACGACGATAGGCTATAATCTAAAATGTTGCGTCCTTCCGACGTATTTCTTCAACTACGAGAGCGTGCTGTTTTATGGTTTTTCATTATCGCAAGCTACCTTGCGGTATCGCGAATGATTTATCTTGCCATGCCTAATCTAAGCGCCACTTTGACAATTTGATTATAACAACTACAGATTTGTTTTCAGATTAAAATTTGTTGATTATGCACCTCGTTTTCATATACTTTATTTATATTCATTTATACTTATTTTTCAATCCTTCAACCAAATTTGTCGAATTTAATTTAAAAGATGATATCATATTTGCATGTTCCATCCCAAAAATAGAAACAATTTTGTAATTTTTATTGCCCTTAATGTTTGACAAATGTTTACCATTTCGAATTGAAGTGAGAAAAAAAATGTTCTTTTCGAAGCAGCGAAGACTGCGCCATCGTAAATCGTGCAAACAACCCTCTGCTGGTTGCAGGACCCTTGGGCTGCGTTATTACAAGCACACCGGTCGTCTTATGCACACACTACAGTCTTAGCAGCCTTAGTAAAGTAACTATTGACAAACGTAAAAAGGGAAAATCGGGAAATATCGGAACACCTGAAACGCCGTTGAAAACCATCAAGTCTGATAAATGTTTTGTTATTGTTTACACGATTTTATGATGGCTCGTGGTTTTTATAAAACAAAAACTATGTTTAATGAAGTATCATTAATAATTTAAAAAATAATTTTCAAAGATTTTGAAACATCAATGAATGTTCACAAATTTTCCGTTTACAATGCATATTTGAGTTTCTGGAATTAATAGTTTTCGAAATTTTTTATGATTTGGCTTTTAATGTGTTTTTGAGGCTCGGGTCGTTTGCGATGGCATCATGACCCCTTAAAATTTCAGTCTGAAAACTTATCAGTTGTCCTCTCTCCCCGATTTACAACTCATGCACAAACATGACTCTATGAAATTCATTACGCACACACGCGTCTTTTTATCTGTTGATCAATCAATCAAATTCTTTCGAAGATTGTGGTTTCGCAACGACTCAATATTTTATTGGATCAAGAAATTTTTCAAAAATTTTATAAAAAGTCGTTTCTCAAAAATTAGGTCAGTTTTTATTTGTTATAAAAATGTTGACAAGAAACGATCATTTGTTTCTCTAGTTTTTCTAATTTGTTTAATGTTCAGAGATAAGCAATTATTCGTACAGCCAATTTATCACGTTTTGCATCAAATCGAACGTTCTCTTTTGGCAATTAATTACGTTATCATGGAAAATTAGAATTTTTCAATTAATAGCACAGATACGGCATTTTATCTAAATGATGTGTAATAGGAGGATCGGTATATCAACGACAAAAATTTCAATGACTTTTTCCGCGACGAAAACATCTCATTAATATAACAGAGAGAGAGCATCGTTGAAAAAATTTGCACTGATTTATATGCACAATGTTGCTCGACGATAAACCTCCGTGAACTCGCACTCGGTACGATTTTTTTTTTTATTTTCACCCTCGATTTTTGTAATTACGTGCGGAAAATCTTCTAATAATAAATTACATACAATTTTTCGCTACACAATATAATAATTGTTCACGTTAGTTGCACAATCGCCACTCAATAAAAAAATCGAATTTTTATGCAATATGCTGACTCATCGAAGGAGACGAAAATAAACCCAATTGTTTCATATAAGTTTTGTTGTAATGACAAGTCGAACAAAAATGAAAATAAAAAAAGATGAAGCAAGTTTTGCATTGACGAATTAAAATGATTTTTTTTTCTGAGAAAAATTTTGTTTGAAAATAAAAATGTGTTCAATTTGAAACAAAGAAATGTAAAGAATGTTTACGTTACTTTGCAAGAAAGAAATAAACCGAGAAGATGATCAAGTGGAAATTTCGTGACGTCAAGCGATTTGAAGCTACGAGCCGAGCGGCTCAGCAATGACCCGTCGAGACCTCTGAACCGTGCCGCCTCTCCGTTCTGCTCTCGTCTCGCTAGCCGAAACGATCAACGTACATTCACAAGGCAATATGTCAAAATGAATTTTGACACTAACGACTCTTTTTTACCAGGCCAACATTATTTTCCACTTGTTTTCCCAACACTCCCATGTCCATAAGACGTTTTTTTTTTTTTCAAGACATCTAAAACGATTTTGATGAAGTGGCGACCTTAAACTTTTTTATTTCCTTCCAAATTACTCTCGAGATTTTTACTTCTACTTTTTTAAAACAAACAAACGGAAAGAATAATAATGAAGTTTAAGTGTTTGATTGGTTCGAGTTTTATAAATTGCAAAAGATATTTTTTGCAATTGTAAAATATTTAATTGAAACAATTATTATAGTGATTGAGATGCCCTCTTCAACTATGAATTGGCAAAAATTGTTACAAAATTGGCATTGGTAATTGAAATAGTAATATTGTTTTGTTTATGTTTTAATAGACGCAATATAAAGTGGGGGAGTTAATATGATAAACGAGGGTTAGTGACTTGTTTCGAACATTAGCATCGAGTAAATAAAATGGTTCAAACAATTGACAGATTTTTCCAATGTTACCTTAAAAAATGTATAAAATTAAATAATTTTTATTGTTAATTTCTTCATTTCATGACGAAAAAGCTCACATTCCATATTATTTATTGAAAATGAAATGAATAAATTTTATTGAGGCGAATTTTAATCATTTTGAAAAATGTATTCATAAAATAGCATGTGGATCTAAACTGATGTTATCTATCGATCGATATATCATTCAAGATTTAGATTTGCCGCATATGTGTCTGTCGTTGCGGCTATTTAATGAGTAGTGACACCGATTAACTCTCGAGTCTGAGAGAATCTTCAAGGATCTGTTGGCTTCGCTTGTTATTCATTTTTACGAGCCGAGGAAAACAGGCGCTTATCTTATCACAGCGCTTCGATTCCACTGGATATATTTGAGCTTCGGCAGTCAACTTTTATTTGCCATTAAAACTTTAACAGATCTCAAAATGGAGCATCAAACGGTGAGAAAAAGCTCGGGGGTTGACGATTTTATCATCGTCACGTCGTAACCATTAACTTATGATATAAAGTTGTAATCTGCATCTGTAGTAGACAAGTGATACTAAAGATGACACAAAAAGGAAACAATTTTTAAGAACAAAAAATTTCATGCTGATTGACAAAAAAAAATGTTTAATTTTTTTTCAACGTCAATTTTATGATAAAGGGTTGAGTATTTAATTGAAATTTAATGTTGGGAACTTTTTGAGTCGGAGGTTCTGACCAACTGGTGATCAGTTGAAAATATCAAGTGTCAAGAAATCGTCAAAGACCGTGTGACAAGTGAAAGATAAATTTCATAAAATGTGTGAAAAAGTTCGAACATTTGACACCCGAGGGGAAGAATGCAAGATGTGCCTAATTGTCAGCACACTAATGTCAAAGAGTAACATTTTTTTTTCGTTTATCCAATTCATTCTTTTATTCGAAATCCAAAATTTTGTGAATCAAATTTTTTGTAGAATATTTGAATTATTTGTCCAACGTTGAAACAATGTCATAAAATTTTGACAGGAAGTGAGTTAACGCTCTTCATACAGAATTATTTGCTACTTTCCGGTCTTCCCATCAACTTAACATTTTTCTACATCTTTAGATTACATATTTGCTATTTGTCCTCGTAAATCTTTTTCACGTATATTCTCAACATTCAAAATTGGGAAAAAAAATTACATTTTTAATTTAATTCATCCAGAAATGAAATTGCAAAAAAAATGTAAAACCAATCAAGTAAAATATTCAAAATGTATTTTTGAATGTGAAATAAATTTTTCAGAGGGGCAAAAAAACGAAGGTCATAAATCAATCTATCGTTGAGCGTACAGAAAACTTCTTCCCATCTTTGTTTGCAAGATCACGTTTCCAAAAAATGTTCCAGCGTTATTGACCGAGAATGATAAATCAATTAGAATTAGTCTATCGTCCGTATCAAACCGCTGATTTGTGTCCCCGAGGAGAATTTGGAGGAAATTTGAGAACACTTAAGGTTCCCTCGTTCGCGCCTCAAGCGCCACCCAGTAACACGTTCCAGATCCCTGCGTGCCTCCTTCCTCTTCAATTTATACCTTCGAAGTTTATCTGCGGAACAGTCCGTCGAAATATTAAGAGTGTTAGAAAAAAAAAATCCTCAAACAGCGAACCGTGTAAAACACAAGGTGGCTGAACGTGCGAACTCCGGCGGTCATTTCCCGGTACCAAGGTTCTTAAATTTTGTAACACGAGAAGGATCCAATTTTTCGGGCAATATTTATGGGGCATTTATTGCTTGTAATCATCCATCCCTAAGGGATATTTTTCTATTTTGACATGATACTCTGATAGGTTGTGCATCATTTTGTCATTCGAGACTTGGAAAACAAACCACATTTTTTTCACGTGTTCGGGATTCGTGTCCGACAATTTAATCCCATTTCGTTGACACACACGAAATGATTCTTGGGTGGCAATAAAATCGAAAAAATATGTCAAAAAATATTAAATCAATTGTTTGCAATTAAAATTTTATTGGAAATAAAATGAGAAATTTCTGAACTGACTAAAAAGTGCGTGGGAAAAAGAATTTACTCTCCAGAGTAATATCGCCACTGAAATAAGAAACCTTATAAAACTCTGCAATCAGAGAATTTAATTGAGACAGATTTAACTTCTCGTTTCATTTTAAGCTCATTAAAACCGGGCGTTAAAATTGTGTCAAGGTTCGTTTTTCATCCGAAATGATTTTTCGTTCAAGACAAGAAATCTAAACACTTGGTCGGCGCTATTCACAAACTTATACAATTTTTCATTCCTGCGACCCGACTCGAAATCTCACAGTTTCTTGTGGAGATATGCTCCGAGTTCCCAGCTAAAATAACGTCACCTTTGACCAGGATTTCACGAAATCTTGTCGACCTTACGCGCGGTTCAATTGTGCCGATATCTTTTTAACTTTTTTTATCGCTTTTTTCAAATAAAAATCTGCAATCTTATAATAATATTATAAAATTTTATAAACTATCTCCATGCTAAGATTTTTTCAAATGAAAAAAAAAATATTTTATGTTTTTTGTGTATGCATTTTTTCTTTATTGTGTATTGAAATTTCTCAAAATTGTTTATCGCGACTTAAAAAGATTTGTTGAAGATTCTGAAAAACAAACACAATTTATCTTAAGACGATTAAAATTCGTACGATACTCAAAATAAAACTAAACTGGAGGAAAACATTTTTTTTTTCGAAACATTTTTAAGTCTCTTATAAAATATCTCATATTTGTCATCAGGATGATCCCATTTATTCCTTTTACGCAAAACGGATTTTTTTTCAACGATGGAAAAAAAACGCCCGGCGGATCTTTTGAAAAAGCCCGAAACGTCTTTTTAACGTTTTCTCTATTACTTTTGTGGTTTTGTTTGAGTATCAGTGTGTGCCAAGACAAATAAATATCGTTCTTCAAAATGTAAATTGTATCGTCCAGTTTTTAATTCCCTTGAGAGGATGTTTGTTCCGCAAACTCCAAATTTGTACCAAACCTGTTTTCTCAAAGAATGATTTTTTGTTAATAATTCATAGTAAACAAGAACAAGACAAGAAAAGTTGTACTTTTTTTTTTAATGTTCATTGTTTTATTCAGTCCAAGATTTTTTCCACGCTTCTAATTTTTTTTCTATAGAAACCCCTTTTCATTTTCTGTCTTCGGCGTACCTCCTTGAAACTGTGACTTCGAACTTTTTCTCGCACTCGGATTCAATGTTTGTACATTTATTCGGCGAATAAACGTTCGTATCGTTTTAAGAGCCACGGTTTTGTGTTGCTCTCGGCCAACAAGCGTGACGTCACATCCTGCCCAGACGGATGTCCGGTTTCAGAGCTGGACTCTTCGGCCGATAAAATTTATCTGCGTGCATTTTATTTATTAAAAAATAGGGAGGAAAAACAAAACAAAAAATTTCCACCAGTTGCGATGAAACTTTCAATTTCTTTCCATTCCACATACCATTTTTTAATTCATTTTTATAATCTGTTTTACCAACAGATTATTTTTTATTGTACTAACAAATTTTTTCCCCATTTTTTTTTATTTATACATTTGCATCTACGCACACAAATTATTATCGCCAGGAAATTCATGAACACGTTATTCAAGGAAATCCGATTCCGAGTGCCCTTGCGCTATTTTTTATGTAAACCGCAAACTGTAAAAAAAAGGATGGAAAAAAACCACTAGATGGTCAAAGACCCGCAGACGGAAAATTTTTCTACGCCCAAATCGTGTGATAAATTTCTATTTATCAGGGAAAATTTTTCTGATGAATCTCTCTTGACCCTTAATGTCAGAGCGGAGCACAATTCGGTTTTAGATAGAGTTTAAAAAATAAAGCAGACAATCGTGCGCTGTTATCGGTCAACGCGAAAAAAAAAAAAACATGCTGATTTGTGGGATCTTGACGAACTGCTGAAAAAAATATATGATTTCCAATTACGAAACAGGGTTCGGTTTTGAATGAAGAGTGTAGACAAAGCAATTTAAGCGCGTACGCAATAGTTGGAACTTGACTGTGCAGATGGCAACAGCTCGCGGAACTTCACCTTGACGAGTAATGCGCGCTTTATGAAAGCGTATATCGTCTCGCATCGTAACCCAATTGGATTTCATAATAGCGTGCCATATCAATCGACGTGTAAAACTAGAAGCTTTGTATATAATCTTTGAAGATCAGATTTTCATTCTTGAAACTCGCTGATATTATTCTAGAGTAGTAATTGCTTTTATGAATGAAGAAAAAAAATAAGAATGAAAGTCTACATGATTCTATTAACAAAAAATTGTATTTTTCAAACTTACATTTCAATTTTGTTTAAACTTTAAATTGTGACTATATTTTGAAAGATAGTTTTGTGAGAAAAATTTTTATCTGACTGATTTTAGTGCAGATTTTTTAATTGGTCACCCGGTAGACGAAGCAAAGTCACGCAACAATTGTACTTTGCGACACTTCCTTATAGTGACCATAAAACACGCCGGTTCGAAATAATGCGTTGCACGTTTTTTCATTTTAATTTTTTTCTTTCGAAGTTAGCGAAGGTGTTCTTTGAATGCTCTAATACAAATTCCTTGGAAGGTTGATTATTTATTGTTACAATGAAAAGTTTAACTATCTTCATTTCTGTACTCAAAAATGAACAATTTTTTATTTTTAAAAGTTGTTTGAATGATTTTTGTTTATTAGGTTTTTTATAATGTACTTGTGGATGAGATCAGAAGTTTCAACAAGAGGCGTTTTATGGGCGGGTTATAATCCCTAGAGGCGATTGTTTCCTGACAAAATATATTGGTGTAAAACTTGTTGAACCACAAAGAAAGTGTGAAAATTATATATTACTGAACTGGTATAATGTTTCTCATGATGTGATGTTCTCAGATGTCTAATTGCATTAGAAAAAAGAAAAGATGCACAACGTGTTAACGGGGGCGTGTTTTGGAAATCATTTGTTTCAAATTGAAATCTTTTTGTTAAGACAAATTCGTGTGAAAAGTATTGGCCGATGACCAAATCCCACGACCCTTTTTCGTGACACGAGAAAATCGCCCGACCAACTTTTTCTAACCAGAAGAAATGTCAAGTTTGATTGATGTCAACTGATCATGAGAAAAAGTAAAAAAAGTTTTGAAGAAAAAAAAGTGAATTTGCCCTCGAAATTTGTGAAAATTAATTTTCCCATTCAGAACAAAATAGAACGAACAAAAAAAAAACTAAATTAATTTGTAAATAAAACAAATTGTCAAAAAATTTCTTTATTAATTACATTTTGGTATTTATTTTTACAGGAATGGAAACATTTGCTCGCAGGACATTAGTGACGCAAAAAGAATGCAAACTAAGCCGTCATAAGCTGGTTTTTTTTTTAAATGATAACACCCGCATATAAAGGAGGCAAACGAGCACACAGGGCTCCGTCAGACCAAGAGCTATTTCGCTGCTTCCGCTTTGGCTCTGAGAATACTACCCGACTTTTTCCTCTTATCAACTTGGCCAACCGTGCGACACATCGTTGATTCCCACTAGTACGTACAATTATGAAATCATTCATAACGAAATTTCGCAAAATTGATTTTGTTCAAGTTTCGACACTCAACAAATCGTTTCACGTCGTAGATAAATTTGACGCCAAGGATTTCCAACATTAATTAAGATTAAACGTGTCAACTCGAGTATCCTACGTTTATATATGGGCCAGATATGGGTCAGGTACATTCTTTTGGAACATATGCCACTCGAAATTTTTTCAAAACAATTTTCATTTAAATTTGTATACGATTTTCGCAAATTAATTTTTTGAATGAAATATTGGAATTTGAAAAAAAAAAAAATTTAGTGATGATTTTGGATCAAAAGAAAAATACTGATAATTTTATCAAGGCGTGTACTACAAGCTTCAGAGTGTCTTAGGTTCTTATCATTCGCGTTGTTTAGACCGTAACCCATTGACGTCACGTTTACAAACGGAGTATTTGAATCTGATTGGACGATAAGGTGGAGTAGGCGTCCAGCAATAACGTGGTTTATCTCCACGTCCTTGACTAATCTCCGTTCCTCGAGATTATACTTCGATCGAGTAATCTTAAACTGTTTCGTGAAATCAAAAGTGTACCTGCTCAAAACTATTGCTATCAAAAAATTCAAATCAATTTTTTTCCTTTTTTTCATTCAAAAATACAACAAATAATGAACAGTTTTGAAATAGGAAAAAAAATATGAAACTAAAATTGTTGACTATAAAAAGAAGAAATTTGTGTTGTCCATTATACTAAGCATTGAAAAACAGTTAAAAGCAAATAAATTGCGACTATTTTAGTTAATTTTGTATTAAAAAACATTCGCAATTATGTAAGCGCTTGGGTACAAAAGAATAATTGAAGTTTAACTGGTGGAAGAGAATTTTAAGGATAGCCACAATGTGGTAGCGTTGCGTCGAGTTTGTACAGTGTTTTGAAAGGGTCATAAACACGTTGTGAAGCACTATCGCTAAGCGATAACTTATCTGAACTAGTTGCAGACCAGAGGTTCTCACATTTGGCCACGTTGTGCAAACACGTGCGAAACGGTATCATACAATAACCGAACCGACATTCAAATTGAAGCACCGGCCAGAATATAAATGATTCCACCTTTTTTTTATTCTTTAGATATTAGTCCATTTTAATTAACTCGATAAAAAAATGTTGTTATAATTTCAACAATAAATAAATAATGGGATAAAATTCAACGAAAATTGATCATTCTGATGCTTGTAAATAATTGTAAATGAATAATTGTCAGAGAACAAGAAATCAGTTGATGAATATACGTTCAACGTACTTTGACATTCTTATGAAAGGGACTATCAAATATCAAAACCTCTAAGAATTATCTTACACGATAAAGTTCACGTGCAGTGACGTCGTCAGAATTTGTACGGTAAATAAAGCGGCTGAAATGTCAAGAGAAAAAAACCTAGACAGGGCGATTATACAATTTTCATCCCAAAGATGAATACAGCCAAGATTCAACGAACTTGAATCTTGAACTTGTTTCAAAAAGCACAACTAGAATATTTGTTCGAATAATGTTTTACAAATAAACGAAATTGTTAAAAAAAAAACAATTTAGGACAAGATAAAAATGTAATTTTTAAAATTGAATATTTTTTAAATTGAGTTTTTGTTAAATTGAATGTTTGTTTACAACTTACACGATGAAATTTGGCGTGATCGCGTCCAAACGATCGACAGTCGAAAACTGTCATATTGACAAGGTTTCGTGGTATATAGGCAAGGTGGTATAACTAATATCAGGTCCGAGATAAGTCATATCGCACGCGACCATTTTGCCTTGCACGCTGTATAAGATAGAACCCAATGCATGTGCCAGATATCGTGACAGCAGTGTTGGTGCATTATCACTTGGTATTTCATGAAATCAGTCGTCGCAAGAACTGCCTCTGGCTCAGTGCACGAGGAGCAACCGCCAAAAGAACTAATTCTTTTTTCAAAGTCACACGGAAGTGCTTCCGCCGACAGTTTGGATCCACGGCGGCTCTCAATTTTGAGTCCGCTGTCATAAACAAGTGCCGCGATAAATGTGAAAGCCGATGAAATTTCGTTATAATTTTAATGAGCTGAGAGATAACGGATTGATGCGAACTGTGGGTGTATTTTTCAGTTGAAATTATACACTGTTAGAAATATCAGACGTCATTTTACGGTAAAAGTGCTGGAAGCTCATTTTATGGTACATGCTAGAAAACTCTAAAATCGGAATTGAGAATTTTACTATAATAATTTTACCCAATATTTTAGATCTAATAAAATTCAAATAATTTTTTCTATTTTAAATGCAGAAATAATACTCGAAGATTTCAATTATGTTTTCATTGTTTATTCGCAACTTTTACAATTACATATTGTCTATCTATTGTCTATAATAAACTAATTGGCGAAATCGCTCAGCTTCTTGGCAAGATGTAAAACATCATTATCAAAATTTTTTTTCGATTTAACGTTTTTTACTTCCTGATGGTAAATTGATTTTCAAAAATAGTCTGCAACAAAAAAGAACTGGGATTAATTTTAATTCAAGATATAAAAATTAGAAAAGTGAACGTATATAACTTGTAATTTTTACCTCTGTAAAAACTTGAATGAAGTTTTTGGTGGCGTATATATTCTGTAACCCTTATATGAGAAACGTTGTTTTGACCATCAGGGTAGAATTTACACATCAGCATAGTTGTATTGTAAAAAAGAAAAACTATTATTCATAGTGTAATCTTTGATGTTTAAAATACATGTTTTAGATGACTTACCGTAGCTGCAACAACAACAACACACATACACTTTTATATAAAATAATAGTAATCCTTCTACAATAAATAAAAAATCCCAATAAAATAGGTTAAGTTTTCCTATTTGTGTAGCGTGGTCTAACTATCAATGCTGTGGACCTTTTCTTTTAGAGGGCGCATCTAAAGATGCATTCGGTTTCCCTTTCTCTTTTCTAA